>PISX010014934.1:0-51396 GCA_004024625.1 Mellivora capensis | reverse complement strand
TCAGCCTCTAAGTCACCTCTGGGGGAATCAGCAAATACTCTCGGGGCGATGTGACTGGGATCACATCTTTAGATTTCTATATTCTCCGGGATCGTGGCCTGGTAAATCTCTAATACTTTGTTAGTTCTCTGAAACCTTGGAATAGTTGTGTTTTGTTTTTAGCTTTTTTTTTTTTTTCCTAAGATTTTATTTATTTATTTATTTATTTATTTATTTATTTGACATAGAGAGAGACAGAGATCACAAGCAGGCAGAGAGGCAGGCAGAGGCAGAGAGAGAAGCAGGCTCCCCACTGAGCAAGGAGCCCGATGCGGGGCTCAATCCCAGGACCCTGAGATCATGACCTGAGCCGAAGGCAGTGGCTTTAACCCACTGAGCCACCCAGGTGCCCCTGTTTTTGCTTTTTACTACTGTATTTGCCTCTAAGAGCCTTCCTCAGCAGCAGGAGACTGGCCCACCATCCAGTGCCCTGTCCCAGGAAGCCTATGGAAGCGTTCTTACTCGTGGATAATGACAAGGAGGACCGCCAGGCAGCGCCTGCTTTAGAAACCCCGTACCCAGCAAGCCTAGGCCTCAAGCCACATGCAGCAGAGAGGCCCAGACTGTGAAATCAGAAGGGCCTGAAATCCAATCCATGTTCAGCTGCTAGATATAAAGCCGAAGGCAATGATGTTACTTTTGGGCCTTGGTTTCCTAACATGAGAAAAGAAACAGAGAGCGATCTGTCCACCGCATAGGCCGAGCCCACCCAGGCCACAATGGCCACAGGCTTGGGCCGCACTGATACTGAGCTTCCTAAAGGTCAGCTCTGCCGCCTGTCCACGAACCAGGGTAGGGGTGGTGGGGCGAGGTGGAGGGAATAGGCCAGGGGGCAAGAGAGCAGAGGACGGGGCTGGCGCAAGGGCCCAGGGGACAGGCAGAGAGGAGCTGGGAGCGGATGGCCCTGGGGCGCCTCCCCCCGCCCCCACCCGGGTGTCCCTGCAGGGCCCCTGCAGACTCACAGCCGTAGGGGTTCGTGCTCTTGAAGGTGACGTCGATAGGGAAGTTCCACACCAGCGCTCGCCGCACATCCTGGCTCTTGGACGTGATCTGTGAGATGCCCTCCTCCAGACCCTGTGGGGACAGGGACGGCGACAGCTGGTGCCCGTGCTCTGGCTGCCCCACTGCTCCCCCGACCTGGGTGGGCAGGTGGGAGGGCTGTTTTCCTCACTACCTTCTGCCAACACGCTAACTCCCCATGCCCGGAACTCCGGGGCGCTGGGGCAGCTCCTGAGCCTCTCCGGGTTTCGCTTCATCGGAGCTGGCTTCGTCAAGAGTTCTCACCCCCTCGCCAGAGGAAGTGGCCGCAGGTCATGTCCCTCTTCGGTCATGTACATCAGTGCATGCATGTGTGCAAGCTTCTCTATCAGGAAACGAGGCTGGCTCTTCGTCTTCTTCCACCCACCAAGCCATTCGTAGCTCCCCTGCCGAGCACAACTCCTGGAACGAGCTGTCCACACTCGCTGGCCCCCATTCCTTCTCGCTTCCCTCTCGAGAACCCATTTCCACCTGACCACAGGTGCCCGCGCTACCGAAGAGCTTTTGGTGGGGAGCACCAGGGACCCCAGGGTTGCTGTATGGGCGGACATTTCTTTGTCCTTGGTTTACCTGACCCAGCACCAGCACTGGACACACTCCGCCTGCGTGTCTTTGGGTCTTTCCTCCTCACGGGGGGTGCCCAGTGTTGCCCTCGCCACTTCCTCTTCATGTGGGGGCATCTCAGGGCTGCCAGCAGGACTCCCAAACCCGCAGCCCGGTCCTCATCTCTGACCTTCAGAGCGCCACAGCCCCGCCTCCACTGCCGACCCTGCACCCCGGCTGGATGTCTACCGGGAACCTCAACCTCCAAGCATGCTGGGCAGAGCTCTGGAAAGTTCTCCCACATCTGGCTACCCAGTCTTCTCACCGAATGGCGGCTCTGCTCCCAATGCCCGGTCTAAGAAGCTTCGTGTTATTCTTAACTCCTTTCTCTCATGCCCCACATCTGCCCAAGAGGAAACCCTGTTGCCTCCACCTTCACAGTATATTGGAAATTTGAGCGCCTGCTGCACCCCTGGTTCCGCGCCTCATCTACGTGCTGTCTTCGCTCCTCTGTTCCTGGCACCTGTCCAGGGTCTCCCTCTCTGGCCCTTGCTCCCCCGTCCACTCTGGACACAGAAGCCAGAGGGAGCTACGGAAAACACAAGGCAGGTCACTTTCTGTTCCAGACTCTCTGAGTGGATCCCATGTAACCCTGTGTGAGGCCGTGGTCCTTACTCTGACTGACCGTGTCCTCCATAGCCTGCCCCTCATTGTCGTCCCCCCACCTTCAGCTCCCGCCACTACTCCTCCCTGCTCACGCTCCTCACTGGCCACACCCGCCTCCTCCCTGCTCCTCAAGTGCTCAGGGCCTGTGCACCTCTGCTCCTTCTGCCTGCAGAGCTCTTAACACAGACTTCCACGTGGCTTCTTCCCTCACTCCCTTCAGGTCTTAACCCGAAGTTACCTTCTCACCTAGATTCCGGTTTCTCTCTATCCTCCATACCTCCCTTCCCGACTCCACTTTCTCCTTGGCACTTTTTACTAGAACGTACTAGAACACTGATACTTATTGCCTGTCTCGCCATACAAGGATGTGCACTCCACAAAGACCGGGACTCTCGTCTGGCTGTCTGGGGGAGACAGATTGCTCTGGGGCAAGTCTTGCAAGGAGAGCTTCTATTCTGCCTTCGGACTCCCCAGAGTCCTCCCCACGGGCTAGGAGAGGGCAGGAGGCTCTACGGGCTGCCCACGTGTTCCTCTTCGCGGCCACGTGCAAGCTCCCGGGACAGGGCACGTGAGCAAGTGCAGCTTTGATCCAGGAGCCCGCCGATGGCTGCATTCCCCGCTCCAGCTTTACCAGGAACAAAGTCATGCTTGGAACCTCCCGAACTCAGTGTCTACCTCTGCATGGGTTCTGAACTGGGAGCGGGAGGGGAAGGGTGGACACCTTCAGAAACCCCATCGGTCATGGAGCCTGTGCGTAAGGGACGCCCGAGGACCCAGCTTACCGCCGTGGGGGCCCAGTCCTGGCCATACACAAAGCAGTACTTGCAGTAGAGATCATCATACTCCGGAAACTGCGGGAAGAAGCACACACAGCTTCTGATTACGGAGACCCAGGGTGAGGCCAACGTGTTGACTATGTAAAGGCAGCCAATAGGAATTCTGAGCAGCAGGCACCTGGGGTGGGTCTAAGAAACAGCCAGGGCTGAGGACATGAGGTGCAGCATAGGGGCTGGGGCCCGAGATGTGGGAGTCCAAGGGACAGTCCCAGGCTGCTACTGCCTTGAGCCTTTGCCTGAGCTCTGGCTTCTGCCTCGCATGCCCTTTCCATTACTCCATCTGGCAAACTCCGGTTCATCCTCCAAAACTTACCTTCCAGGGAACCCGTCCTAAATTCCAGGCTGTTTTTAGCCCCCCTCTGTCCGCCCACCCCTGTCCTGGCTCTGTCAGCCCCTGGTCCTTCCCTCTATCAAAGCTCTGATGGCTTGTTTATTTCTGTCAACCCCATTTGACTGTGAACAGGGAACAAGTGTGATGACGTTTTTGTGTCCCCAGTGCCTGGCACAAGGGTGGGCCCAGAGGAGGTCTGAGGGAATGGTGCCAAAGTGAAAGGATGCTATTGGGACATGAAGCCTACAGGGGACTGGAGCTCAAGGCCTGGAGAGAGGAAGGGACCCAGAACTGACTGGGAGGCCCCGGGAGGCGGGCATGGGTGCTGACAGTGCCCAGACGTGATCCAGCCCAGCCAAGGGCCCCTAATGACACAGAACAGACGAGGGGAAGGCAGTCGTGGACACTAGGTCAAGGGGTAGGTGGACAGGATGGGAGCACGGGGACATGAGCCCAATGAAACAGAAAGGCATGAGAGACCCAGAACTTTACCCAAACCATCTCACCTAACCCTCACAATAATACAATAAACACCATCTTCCAACAGCCTGGAAGGGTAATGCATCAAAGTTTTGGCGGCAGGCAGACCTGGGTTCAAATCCCAGCTTTGCCACTCCGTTTGGGCAAGTGTTCCCATCTGTAAAATGGGGATGCTAGTAATATCCACTTCACAGGATTGTTTTGAGGACTGAATGAGCAGTGCTGGGCACAGGGCGAATTCATGGTGAACATATCTATCTATCTATCTACGACCAATGGTTCTTACAAAGTGGAGTAGCGTCCCCTTCTGTCAGACTGACCAGACTCTCCCAGGATCTTTCCACCACCACCATCGTTGGATCAGATTCACCAGATCACCTCCGTTCTGACCCAAATTCAAGGATCTGAGAGTTCAGAGTGCAGAGCACTCAAGGACGGAGGCCCAGCGTCCCGGTCGAGTCTCGGCTCCCCGCCTTACACCCGCGTTAGGTTCCTGCCCGTGACTCAACGAGCTGGACACGATCCGAACGGGGTCTCAAAGTCTTGGCCGAGCGTGTCCTCGGCACTTGCTCATCAACCTCTCGAGGTCGGCTTCCACCCGCGCACATCGGGGCTGAGGATTCGCAGGCAAGCCTCTCAAACGCTGGTTCCCCTCCCCCCGCCTAACCGTGGGAGACAGAGGCTCGGAGGAACGACGCACCTCTCCGGGGCCACGAGGCACCCCTGGAGGTCGCGGGACGGGCCTCCGGGGAGACTGGGGTAGGGCAGGCGAGGTCCACGGCCGCTCACCTGGGCGCTCTCCACCTGCCCGTTGACCATGAGCAGGAAGACGCTGGGACCCGCGGCCGTCATGGCCAGGCTGGGGGCACCAGGAAAGGACCCAAGCTGGGCGCGGGGTTGCGGAGAGGCTCCGGGTTGCCCTGGAAACCGACGGCGTGGCGCGTGGGACACGTTTCTTGGGATGGGACCTTCGCTAAGGCAAGTGTGTATGCCGTAGTGCGCAGGCGCAGCCAGCGGCGGCGGATGGGGGCGGGGCTTCAGAGGCGGGGCTCCGCAGCCCCATCCCTCTCCCGGGAAGCCGGGGCAGTCCACGAGAGCGGGGTTGGAGCCTGGGCCTATTGCGTGGAACCTAGCCACGCCGCGGGATCAGGCTACACCCTCAGGGGGTGTGTGTCCACTCGGCTTCGGCCTGCCCGGCCCTAAGCGCAGAGGCGCTCCCTGACTCAGGCTGGCCGGAAACCATGTGATACAGATGCCTTCCGCCACGAGATGGCGCTGTGGCGCTACCGGGGGGATTACGGAGGGGGAGACTTCGGGGCGCAGGTGCACCACCACCACCGCGAGTCGGAGCTAAAGCACCAGGCCCGCGAGGCCCACCAGGGGCGGGGCCGCCCGGGTTCTGGAGCGTCCGCAGCTGGGGCCCAGCAGCTCCTTGCGTCAGGTCAGAGGGATGTTCCCTTGGGGCTTTTGAGGTTTTGAGGACCCCTGCTCCCCCAAAGTTTATTAAACTTGAGAGGGACCTCAAGAAAACCTTTAGTCCAAGCCACAGCTCCTCCATGTGAAGGGGGGAAACTGAGGCCCACGGAGGGGTTAGCACCTGGCATCCCAGCCATCCAGCCGTCGCAAGAAGAGTGAGCCAGAGTCCACGGCTCTGCCAAGTTAATGTTCACATAAGTTACTCCCTGGCTGCCCAGAGTAGGTCATAGCTTCTGTTAACACATGGATTCTATTCCTCTTAGCACTCACCATGGTTTGTGTGACTCGAGCTAGTGCTTGGCTCCCCTCCCCTAGACAGCCCGCCTGTTCCATGAGCCCAGGGGCCACGCTGATCTTGTGTTCTGGTTGCCAGGCACATAGGAAGCCCTGGTAATGGTGTTGGATGAATGAATGAAGGAGAATCACAGAGGGGAGGTGGCTGGGCTACAGTCACAGCAGCAGGGAAGTAGCTGAATCAGGGTTCACTGCCAAGACTTCACGGACTAAAGAGCCTCAATGCCTCCTCTGTCTGGTCCCGGGCCAGTTCTTGGCCATGGTGTCCAAAAGTGGCATTAGAGACCTTAGCTCTGATCCAGGAAATGAAGGGAGGCACAGGTGTATAGACTTCCAGGAGCCCAGGCCCCCAGCAGGGACTGCTGCCCCTGCAGCAGCCAGCTGCTAGCTAGACCAGGAGGCTCCCTTCAGACACCTGTGCAGGAGAGGGAAGGAGGAGTCAAAGTCAGCCCAGACCCACCAACCACTCCGGAAAAGGTGAGCAGAGATAACGGATTGGGGGAGGAGGCTGTGGGCAGCCAGGGTTCACACGTGTGACGGGAGATGCTGAGGTTGCAGAGGGCAGATGGGTGCGGACCCCAATGCAACCACGCACGGAGCTCAGAGCTGGGATGGGAGTTGTCTGCCTTTCCAGAGACTTGGTCATATCCCTTCCCCCACCCCTCACACCTTCTTTCCAGTTCAAACGCTCTCTCCCACAGATTCTACCACTCTTTCCTCCTTGTGGCTTTTGAGGCTCAGTATCACACAAAAGTCGGTTGTCAAGAAAATGCTTGTGATTATCAAATAACCAGGGCTTCCAGTAGTTTAGAAGGCGGCTGTGTCAGGGCGCCTGGGTGGCTCAGTCATTGAGTGTCTGCCTTGGCTCAGGTCATCATCCTGGGGTCCTGGGATGGAGCCCTGCATCGGGCTCCCTGCTCAGCAGGGAACCTGCTTCTCCCTCTCTCTCTCTCCCGCTCTGCACCCCGCCCGGCCCACTAACCAAGTGATATGGAATGGGAGGCCCCGGATTGGGTGGGAGGATGGCCAGGCCTAGCTCTCCCAGGTCTGGTAAGCTTAGGAAGGACTGCGCAGGGGAAGCGGCATCTCAAGGCCTGCTCAGGGCCCAGCTGGAACCCTTACCACCAGTTCCCGGAAGGGGGCGGCAGGGGGCTTGGTGCCCTGGGAACCCTCAGGCAGGCACCTGCAGGTCAGAACAGTCAGGGTGGACACTGTGCAGCAGGGATCTGCTCTGGGAGGGTGGGGGGTGCGGGGGGGGGGCAGACCCTCAGCCAGGATTGACATCCAGCAGATTTGCTCATTTCCTGCCCTTCCCTGAACATCCTCCCCGACACTCCCCCCTCCCACCCTCCTCTACTGGGCTCCATCCTCTCCTGCGTCCTCGAAGTCCTCTCAGGGAAGCTTTAAGCCTGGGGAGGGGACCAGGAGAGTGCCCAGTGCCAGCCACGGGGGCTGGGGGCTGACTCGGGCCTAGCCGGGTGCTCCCCTCCCCCCTGCCTGGGCTGTTCCCTGGGGCTCAGGGACTGTTGGGATTACTGCTTCTGCGGGTGCCCCAAGCTCCTCCCTGGCTGCTCGCGCGCTCTCCCAAGGGCCTGCGCCCCCTGCTGCCTTCAACCCAGGCCTCTGCTCCCATCCTACAGAAATTAGCCTCAAATCCTTGGCCCCCCGCAGAGCTGCCACTGGAGGAAGGGGTGGGGCCGGGTGGCCAGAGGGACAGGCTGCACATCACTGCTGAGAGATGGTGGCCTTGCCCATCCCGGTGACTTGGGCCAGGGGCGCCTTCCCCGGCCTGCCTTCTGTCTCAGGGGACAGAGAGGGCAGCTGGCCACAATCCACAGCAGTGAGGAGACTCCCACCCTCCCTCTCCCGACACCCCACGGAGCTCTGGGGCGCCTGCATTGAGGGTCTCCCACAGCAACTCCACAGGAGCGGTGCTCCGAGCCCCGCACCCCCCCATTACCAAAGGGGTGCCTGAGGTTCAGAGAAGTGAACCGCTTGGCAAGATCAGTGTGTTGGAGGCTGAGTTGGATTCAAACCACGGTGTGGGTGACTTCAAGTCCTTATATCCTTCTCCTCGCCCTTATCGGTCCCCGTTCCTGGCTCAGGCTCTCAGCTGTTCTGCAGAGGGGCTGGACCTGGAGATGCAAAGTAAGGTCCTTTGTGGCCCGCAGGCCCCCCCTCTGTGTCCCTCCTGCGGCTGCCCAGCCTCCTGCCATCCCCTGCCCCCCAGACTCGCAGTACTGCACCCCTGCACGCACACTGCCTTCTTGCAAATTGTATGCATTTATATTTATTTGAGGTGGAATTCACAAACATGAAAGCAACCATTATTTTGAAGATTTATGTGTTTGAGAGAAAGAGCGTGTGTGCTCACACATGCACACAACAATGCCAGAGGAGGGGAGCAGAGGGAAAGAAACAAGCAGACTCCGTGCTGAGCCCGGAGCCCTACACAGGGCTCGATGCCACCACCCTGAGATCACAGCCTGAGCCCAAATCAAGAGTCAGACGCTTAACCAACTGCGCCACCCAGTCTCCCCTAAAGTAACCATTTTTAAGGTACAACTCAACGTGCCCTGTTGTCTTTCCACATGCTGTTCCTTCATGCCTGAAATAGCCCTTCCCCCTTTGTCGCCTGAAAACTTCTAACTGAACAACCTCAAGGTCCAGATAATTGTCCCCTTCTTTAGCCTGCCTTTTCTCTGGACCCCTCAGCCCCTCAGTCACAGCCCTACCACAAAGTGGTGGACCACACTGGACCACACTGAGAACTCCAAGAGCACCCGTGGAGGGAGGGCACATCGGAGCCCTTGTCGGATGACCGCGTGAACGAGTAAATGAGTGGAGGTCTTTGGGGGACCTTTTAGGGGGCAGGGCTGCAGCCTTAAAGACCAGGGCTGAGCCTTCAGGTTCCAGCCAGAGCTAAAAAGAGCTAGGGGGAAAAAGAACAAAAACAAAAAAACAAAAACAAAAACAAAACAGGGTAAAGGGCTGGGGGTGGGCACTTCCAGACAAAGCACAGTCAGTGCAAAGGCCCTGAGGTGGAATGTGCTGGAGGAACAGAGAGGCAGCCTTTAGCTGGCTCACGCTGACTTGCAGTGACTCACAAGAGACAACTGTGCACAACTCTGTCTTCAGGGATGTCATGTAGGTAGCATGAAATCAGCCACAGAGGGAGTATTTATACCATGGAAATTGGCAAATGCTAAAATCAGGACTTTTGAGTTAAAAAAAAATTTTTTTTAAGAAGGCTCCACACCAGAGTGGAGCGCAACGTGGGGCATGAACTCATGACCGTGAGATCAAGTCCTGAACTGAGATCAAGAGTCGGACACTTAACTGACTGAGCCACCCACGTGCCCCAATGTTTGATGTTTTATATTTTATTTTCATTCTATTTTTTCTGAGAGCCACGTCAACAGCATAGCACTGGGGGTAGGAGATGGGTTTAGAGAGCTCACCAGGGCCTCTGACGTGGTGCAAAAAAAACCCCAAGAACAAAAACAAAAAAGACAGGAAGGATGTGAAGTGGCCTGGGTTTTACCAGAGTCTGGGGCCACCATATGAAGAAGAGACCATGGGTGTGTGTGTTGGTGGGGGGCGGGGAGGTGGGAGGCCAGGGAGGAAGCAGATGTGTCCATCCAGGTAGGATTGCCAGATTGAGCAAAGGAAACCATGGGATGTATGCAGTATTTTGGACACCCATAACCAAAAAGCAAATCGTTGCTTATCTGAAAGTCTGAGGTAACTGGGCGTCCCGTGTTTTAGCTGCAGCCCTGCCTGAAGGACCAGGCAAGAGGAGGATGACCACAACCTATTCTGGAAGGCTTGCTGCCCCGTCCCTGGGTGGGAGCCTCACTTATGGCCATTTCCCCTTCCTGGGATGTGCAGAGCAGGACCCCCACCAACCTCCTGCTGACCCTGCCCACACTCCAACCGACCCTGGAACCCTGGACCTGCGCACACCCGCAGCCGTTTCCTCCAGCTTTCCCCAGGACATCTGATGGGGGACGCTGAGCAGGGAGCAGATCCCAGATGGGTGACAGGCGTGATCTGACAGGAAACCAGGTGAGCTGCCGTCTGCATCCTGGACTCGGCCTCAGACCTCGGGGAAGCTGGTTCCTCCACCTCCTTCCCTTCTTCAGGAGAGGGGCGTGCAGGGCTGGGTGATGGACTAGTCCTCTGGGAGGAGGAAGCTCCCGCAAGGGACATGATCCAATCTGTGTTTTCCGAAAGATCTCTCAGGCTGCTGTGCAGGGACTAGGGTATAGGAGCAGGAGAGGAAGCTGAGAAGACAATGGGAGACAACTACAGTGGCACTAGGCTGTAAGCAGGAAAGACGATACTTCTCCTACCCTAGCTCCCCAACTCACCCCACTCCAGCTCCTGTCTCCTGCCTCTCAACCACACCAGGGACACTCCTACCTCAGGGCCTTTGCACTTGCCCTTCCCTCTGCCCGGACCGCTCTTCCATCAAATCTCTGCAGGGTTCATTTCCTCTCCTCCTTCAAATCCTTGCTCCAATGTCACCATCTCTGTCTGGCCTTCCCTGATTATTCTACTGAAAATTATACCCCCTCCCCGCCCCTATCAGTACTTCCTACCTCCATCCCCTGCTTCGTTTTTCTGCAAGGTGCTTATGACCTTCTAAGACATCATATAATTGAGTCGATTGATCTTGCTGCTCTCTTCCAACCCAAATCTGAGTTCCTCAAGGCAGAGATTTATGTCTGTCTCACATCCCGAATCCCCCCGAATCCCGAATGGGGAATGGTGTCTGGCACATGCTAGGTGCTCTGTATCCTGGAGTCAGTGATTGCAGTTTCGGATTTGGGTCTGTAGGAGGTGGTAGATTGGAGGGGTAGATCAGGGGCTGGGGAGGGAGAGGGAGAGATCACGGGTGACTCCCAGGTGCCTGCCCTGGATAGAGGTACCATGTCCGGAGATGAGGACCCTCTGGACGGGGAGCTGGTGAGCGTGGTGTTTGACACAGGAATTGGAGGGCTTGTGGGGTGTCTGCAAGGAGCTATCTGAGGAGCCCTGGCTGTTGGGTCTGGAGCTTGGGGAGAGGGCCAGGCTGGAGCAGGGTTCAAACTGGTCAGTGCAGAGATCTCAGGGAGGAACAGAGTGTGGAAGGGACAGGCGCCCAGGCTGAGCCCTGAGATATCAACATTCTGGAGAAGGACAGAAAATTGGGGGGAAGGGAAATCAGGAGAGGGGAGTTGCTATGAGGTTGATGTTCCTGATGACATTCATCCTGGGTTGGTCTCCCTGGCAGGCCTGGGATCTTTCCGAGGACGGAGCAGATACAATTCTCCACCCCACACCCTGGGCAATCACAGGCAGGCGTCAGGAGTGTCCTGGGCTGGGCAGGGTCAGCCTCAGCGTGTTTGCCCAACTACTGGGTTCCCCAGGGACCACAAAGGATGGCAGCCCCAACGGTGGGACTCCAGACACTGGGACAGCTGTGATGATATCCACTCCCCTCTCCAACCCCAGCATCCCCAACCAGGTCCCTGGGCAGCTTGGATAAGCAGAGTGGTGGAAGCAGGGGTGAAGAGGGGTGCTCAGAAGCCACAAATGCCCTCCAACTGGAGCCACCTGGCCATGAGGTCAGGCCACCCGCCCAGGCCTCTGGGAATCAGGGATGGCGACTTCCTGGCAAGCTTCCTGTCCTCCCCTCCACCCAAACCACAGGGAGCTCACAGGCCAGCCTGGGGGGTGTCCCTTTCATGCATGGTGGGGGGGGGTAGGCTGAAATACCCCCAGCCACACTGAGGTCTAGCTCTGTCACATCCTGTGTCCCATCCTGTGTATATTTCCATGTGGACATGTCCCTGCATGTGTATATTTCCTGTGTGGATGCATGTGTCTCTGCTCACCTCTGTGAGTGTGAATGCAAGTGTGCGTGAGAGTGTCCCCACACCCCTGTGCGTGTGTGCGGACATAGCAGTGTCTCTGTGTTTTGTGAGTCCCTGCATGTGTGAGTACAAGCATGTCTGTGAGCCTAAGTGGATTGGGCACCCATGTGGGCCCCAGGGGCTGACTGCTGGTATGCACGTGTGTCACGGCATGACTGTGCATGGCCTGTGGGGCTTGGCAATGCTGGGGATCGGAGGGACAAGCTGGAGCTGCCTGCCAGCACCAGCCTCACACCCGGCCCTGCTTGTCGCTGGGGAGACACTAGGCTCTGGGCCGTGCTCAGTCTTGGCACCTGCTACCTTTTGGAAAGAGCTTGGGATTCCCAAAGGCTGGGAGAGATGAGGAGGATGGTTGCACTGGGGAGATAATGGACCGCAAATGGGGGGTCTAGACCCCGCCCGGGGTGCCAACCTTCAGGGGCCCGTAGAAGAGGCCTGTCTTGGTCTTGGGCACTAGGAACCTCCCACCTGCCCTTGTGCCCAGTAGATCTGGCTTTTTCCCTTTTGCCTATGAGTTAACTACCCAGTATCTGCTCTCCACTTTTCTTCCAACAAACCCCGATTTGGGGGGCTGCGATGTGCCTATGGATGCATTGGGTTTGTTTGTTTCTTTCTTTCTCTTTTTAAGATTTTATCTATTTATCAGAGAGAGAGAGAGAGAGAGAACACGCACAAGCAGGGAACAGCAGGCAGAGCAGGTAGAGGGAGAAGCAGGCTCCCTGCTGAGCAAGGAGCCCCATACAGGACTCAATCCCAGGACCCTGGGATCGTGACCTAAGCCAAAAGCAGCTGCTTAACTGACCGAGCCTCTCAGGCATCCCTGAGAGCCTCTCTTGCAGCTGAGGATGGCCTATGACACAGTTCTAAGATGTAAGTACACGTCTGCTGGGGGCTACCAGGAAGGCGTTTGCCTTCATGATGATGGGGGACAGATGTAGCACTGTGTCCTTCTGCCTCCTTTATTCTGTCTGGGACTTGAATGGGATGGCTGGATTGCAGCAGCTGTCTTGCGGTCATGAGTTAAGAGAGAAAATGTCATGAGGATGATGGCAAAGTGAATAGACTCTTAGTCCCTGAGGAGTTAAAGCAAGGTCAACAATGTACTTTGGATTTCGGGGTGCCTGGGTGGCTCAGTCGGTTGAGCATCTGACTTGGTTTTGGCTCAGGTTGCGATCTCACGGTCATGGGATCCAGCCCCGCGTCAGTTTCCGTGTTCAGTGGGAGTCTGCTTGAAGATTCTCTCCTGTTGTCCCTCCCCAAGCCTGTGTGTGCACAAGTGCATGTTCTCCCTCAAATAAATAAATACATCTTTTAAAAAACAACGCAAAGGGGCGCCTGGGTGGCTCAGTGGGTTAAGTCTCTGCCTTCGGCTCAGGTCATGATCTCAGGGTCCTGGGATCGAGCCCCGCATCGGGCTCTCTGCTCGGCGGGAAGCCTGCTTCCTCCTCTCTCTCTCTCTGCCTGCTTGTGATCTCTGACTGTCAAATAAATAAATAAATAATCTTAAAAAAAAACGCAAAGAACTCTGGATTTCTCATGATGAAAGAAAAATACATCTTCATGTGTTAAGCCAAGGTTGGTGGTTTTCTGTTAGTTGCGGTCTGGTGCAATCTTAACTGATCATTCCAGGTTGAGATGGGAGAATGGGCCACCCTGTCCTCCCCCCACCCACCACCCACCAGCTCCCCGCTCAGAGTCCTTCCCACCTCCAGCTGCTGCCGCCATTAACACCAGGGCCCGGGTTCAAATCAGACCTAGAATCAGTTATAATTTAGACCAACTCCCCCAGTCTCTCGAGGGACTCCTTCCTGAGTGATGGGAGAATAGATTGCTACCCTCAGGGGACTGAGCTTCCGAGATGGCTGAGCCTACCCTATAGTCCCAGCTGAGGGGATTACAATGCCCCCTCCTCACTGCTTGTGCTCTCGCTCTCTCTCTCAAATAAATAAATAAAATCCAAAAAGATCCAAAGGAGTCAGATGAATTTTGAGGTTTCTCAGTGATCATAAAACTTATGTTCACACTATAGTCTCTCTCTCTTTTTTTAAGATTCTATTTGTTTGAGAGAGAGAGACAGGGAGAGAGCATGAGCAGAGGAGGGACAGGCAGAGGGAGAGCGCTTGATCCCTGGACCCTGGGATCATGACCTGAGCCGAAGGCAGAGGCTTAACCCACTGAGCCGCCCAGGTGCCCCTATACTCTAGTGTCTTAAGTGTGCAGTAGGGTTATGTCGCCTAAATGTACATGCCTTCATAAAAAAACTTTATTGCTGAAAACTGCTGACCATCCTCTGTGATTTCAGAGAGTCCTAATCATATTTTTTTTGAGATTTTATTTATTTATTTGACAGAGATCACAAGTAGGCAGAGAGGGAGAAGCAGATTCCCCGCTGAGCAAGGATTCCCAGGACCCTGAGATCATGACCTGAGCTGAAGGCAGAGGCTTAAACCACTGAGCCACTCAGGCGCACAAGTTCTAATCTTTTTGCTGGTGGAGGGTCTTGCCTCAGTGTTGATGGCCGCTGACCCATCCGGCTGGTGGTTGCAAAAGCCTGGGGCGGCCATGACAATATCTTAAAATAAGACAGTAGTGAAGTTTGCTGCACTGATCGACTCTTCCTTTCACGAATGATTCCTCGGTAGCACGAGATGCTGTGTGATAGCAACGTAGCCACAGAACTTCTTTCAAAATTGTGGGTCGATCCTCTCAAAGCCCACCACCGCCATCTCACCAACTAAGTTTATGGAATCTTCTAAATCCTTTGTTGTCATTTCATCAGTCTTCACTAGGAGAAGATGCCATCTCAGGAAACCATTTCTTTGCTCACCCCTAGGAAGCGAGTCCTCCTCTGTTCACGTTTTATCATGATATTGCAGCCATCCAGTCGCAAGTTCGAGCTCCATTTCTAGTTCTGGTTGTCTTGCTGTTTCCACCATATCTGCAGTTACCTCCTTCAGCGAAGTCTTGAACCTCCGATTTGTAAAACAAACAAACAAACGAACAAAAAACAAAAACAACACACTATCCGGGAAGCACAATAAAGCAAGGGACGCCTGTACTACCTCCCCAGGCATCGCCTGCCCAACGAGAGGCCACCCCGAATCGTGGCTGGGACTGCTGACTAACCCCACTGCCACAATGGGAGGCCCCTGGAGGTTGTTTGAACAGTTTTAGTTGGTTTTGCCTTTTATTTATTTATTTATTTATTTTTTGAGACACACGTCCTCTAAGACTCTTTTCTTGCTTTTAACATATGCAGGAAACAGTGGTGCAAGTAAGAGGATAGATAGCATTGGGCACTCGGACTGTGCTGAGGCGAGCATTAGGGAATGGTGGGGACTGCGGTGGAGAGCCCGTGCCCTTCCAGTGTGTGTGTATGGGGGGTTACTGCTCAGGTGCAACCCATTATTGTTATGTGTCAATGCAGGTCTGAGGCTGACAGATCTTCTGGTTTTCTGTAAGAAACCAGAAATCAGGATTTTTGTGAGGTACCTCCCTATTTTTAACATAGGCAAATAATTCCGAGCTTTAAAAAAGCTCTGAGTCATTCCCCCATCCTGTTGTTAAGTCTAAATTGGTACAATCTCTAAGGACGGAGTTTCAACATTAACAATTAAAAATTATAAGGGCAGGGGCACCTGGGTGGCTCAGATGGTTGGGAGTCTGCCTTCGGCTCAGGTCATGATCTCTGGGTCCTGGGATCAGGCCCGTGCTGGGCTCCATGCTCAGTGGGGGGTCTGCTTCCCCCCCCCCCCGCCCCTCCCCGTGCTCCTGCATGCATGCTCTCTCTCTCATTCTCTCAAAAAGATAAATAAAATCTTTTTTTAAAAAAAGTAAAGCAACAAGTGTATGTGAGGGTGAGGACGTGGAGAAATTGGAACCTTCAAATATTGCTGGTCAGACAATACAATGAATGCAGCCGCTGGGGAAAAGTTTGGCAGTTCCCCCCAAAATTAAATATAAAAATTTACCATATGACCCAGCAAGCTCGCTCTAAGGCATAGACCCAATAGAAATGAAAACATGTCCACACAAAAACTTGTACATGAATGTTCACAGCATCATTGCTGACGACCGCCAAAAAGCAAAGACAGCCCAAATGTCTATCCACTGATGAATGAACCAAATGTGGTCTATCCATACAATGGAATGGGTTTGGTCTTTGAAAGGAATGAGATCCTGATACGTGCAAAAGGATGAACCTTGAAAACATGCTAAGTGAAAGGAATCAGACACACAAGGTCACATACTATAAGATTCCATTTGTAGGGAATGTCCAGAATAGGCAAATCCAGAGAGACAGAAAATAGCTTAGCAGTTACCAGGGGCTGGGGAGGGGAGATGAGTGACTACTAATCAGGCTCTTTTGGGGGGTGAGGAAAGTGTTCCAAAATTAGGCTGTACAACTCTTAAGGACATACTAAAAACCACTAAAATGTATACTTTGAAGTTTTATGGTCCATGGATTTTCTCTCAAAAAAGCTATTATAAAAGAAAGAGGAATCTCTCTGGTTATTGAGACTTATTGGTCTTCCAGCAAAGTGTATGTAATTTGCTACTTTGTATATATCAAGGAGGCTTTGGACAAGAATGTATTTGTATTTGCTTGACTTTGTAGAGACAATAAAAGTAACCACCTGGATTTAGGACCAAGATTTTTCTTTTTTTAATTTATTTTTATTTTTTTATTTGACAGAGAGAGATCACAAGTAGGCAGAGAGGCAGGCAGAGAGAGAGGAGGAAACAGGCTCCCTGCCAGGCAAAGAGCCCGATGCGGGGCTCGATCCCAGGACCCTGGGATCATGACCTGAGCCGAAGGCAGAGGCTTTAACCCACTGAGCCACCCAGGTGCCCCTAGGGCCAAGGATTTTTTCACTTAAACGTTCTTATAATGAGTTTTGAATCAAATGAAACAATTTTCTCTCTCTCTCTCTTTTTTAAAGATTTTATTTATTTATCTGACAGATCACAAGTAGGCAGAGAGGCAGGCAGAGAGAGGGAGTAAGCAGGCTCCTCGCTGAGCAGAGAGCCCAATGCGGGGCTCGATCCCAGGACCCTCAGATCATGACCTAAGCCGAAGGCAGAGGCTTTAACCCACTGAGCCACCCAGGCGCCCCTCTCTCTTATTTTTTTTAAGGTTTTACTTATTTGAGAAAGAGCCAAGCGAGCACAAGAGGGAGGGGAGGGGCAAAGGGAGAGGGAGAAACAGACTTCCTGCCAAGCAGGGAGCCAGATGCAGGGTCAGATCCCATGACCCTGAGATCATGACCTGAGTCGAAGGCAGATGCTTAACTGACCGAGCCACCCAGGCGCCCCTGAAATGATTTTTTTTTTTTTTTTTAAAGAAATGGTCTGTTGTGTCAGCTTCAGCAGAGCTCAGTAAGGTAAGGACTGAAGAATGTCTGTTGGATTTGTCTATAGTTGGATAATTGATGGCTTTTCTGGGACAGAGTCAGGGCCTAGTGGGGTAGAAGCCAAACAGTTTATAGTGGATTAAAAAGTAGATGAGATGGGGCGCCTGGGTGGCTCAGTGGTTAAGCCTCTGCCTTTGGCTCAGGTCATGATCTCAGGGTCCTGGGATTGAGCCCCGCATCAGCTCTCTGCTCAGAGAATGTTGAATAGCCCATAACTTGTATACCCAGCCTAGCTGAACTATTTATAGAGAATTAAAGTAAACATAGTTTAAAAGTCTCTCGTGTGATTTTTGTTTTATTCCTGGATCAGACAGGACCATCAGGCAGCTGACCACTCAGTCCCCTGAAAAGGTGTTTGTATCTTGCTCTTGTAAGCCCTCTACTTACATCGAGGGTCACCGCTGGCCTTATACTGCATGTACTTCAGAGTTAGGGAATATTATCTACTGTACCCCCTAAAGGAAAGGCCATCAAAGAAGTATTTTCAGACCTCAGTGACAGAAGATGTTCACTTTCCCCACGTATAGTTTATCGATTAATATTCAATGCAAATCATGTAACCGGTAATTTGGCTTTTTGGTCTGTGTGGGAAAAATCAGAAACAAATTTGTAGTTCAGCCTTAACTGAGGAGATCCATATGATCTTTATATGCCTGAATACTAGACAACTGTTTTTCCAGAGGCTGACCTAATACTTACAAGTATGTTTTTCCCTTGAGTATTTAAAAATGCAGTATCTACTTTTTCATTTCATTTTATTTTTTTTTTCTTAATTTATTTATTTGTCAGAGAGAGAGCAAGCGAGCACAGACAGACAGAGTGGCAGGCAGAGGCAGAGGGAGAAGCAGGCTCCCCGCCGAGCAAGGAGCCCGATGTGGGACTCGATCCCAGGACGCTGGGATCATGACCTGAGCCGAAGGCAGCCGCTTAACCAACTGAGCCACCCAGGCGTCCCTTCATTTTATTTTTAAAAATATTTTATTTATTTATTTGACAGATCACAAGTAGGCAGAGAAGCAGGCAGAGAGGAGAAAGCAGGCTCCCTGCTGAGCAGAGAGCCGGATGTGGGGCTTGATTCCAGGACCCTGGGATCATGACCTGAGCTGAAGGCAGAGGCTTTAACCCACTGAGCCACCCATGCGCCCCTACTTTTTCATTTTAATGTAAGATCCCAATAAACCTCTGAAAATTCAGTGCCCCGCAAAAAAAGTATGGGAAAGGGTTACCAAAATGAAACCGCCACCATTAGAAAAGAGAAGGAACTTCTGAGCAGCTGGTAATTTATTTGAATTCAGTACAACTGGTGTTAAATTTATGAAAACTGATGAACTATACACTTAGGTCTAACTTTCTGCATGTGAAAAGTAAGAAAAAAAACATAACAAAATACACAAAAAATATACACAAAACACAATTTCTTTCTTTTTCTTTCTTTCTTTTTTTTACAAAACTTTAAAAAAGTGTGTGATCTTGCCAAACTCACTTGTGGTCTGGATCCACTTTTCAGCCCCTAGTTTGCGATGTAAGGAAGAGAACCTCGATCTGGCGCTCGGAGTCTAACTACTGGGTTCCATCCACCGGTCATTATTCAGGGCAAAAAAAAGAACCTGCAGAGCCTGCGCTCCTCTCCTTCTCGGTCTCCATGCCTTTGCCTACTGGTTTCCCCCCTCCTTCTCTCCTCACTGGGTGGAAACAGCCACTTTTGGAGGCGCAACTCCCAAACGCTCTTCCTTACAGCACGACCTCGAGCTCCCTGCTGAAAACCTTTCCTTCCCACCAGGTTCCTCCTGCCTCCTCGTGTCACCGCTGCCTCCTCGGCACTGGGCTTTTCAGGGATGGCGCTCCACAAATATACACTATGGGAATGAACTACCGGGCTCTGGAGTGGGTGGGGCAGGGCACCTGGCTTCCAGGGCGGGCTCTGCCCTGTCTAGGCCCGGCTGACCCGCGGGCTCCCCGCTGCCCACCTCAGCTCTGCCGCAGCCCGAGGCGCGGGAGCACTGGGACAGAGCCACAAGGTGGAAGGAACACGCCAGAGGGCTAAAACACGGAGCAGATGCCCCGGGACGCCGGAAGCTGTGCGGAGGACCAGCCGCCGGAAGTCAGGGACGGCTTCAGGCCGGACACTCTAGAATCGCGGAGGCCCAGGATCTCTGTGATTGGACGCCTCGGCTCGGTCTACTTGGGGTGGCCCATTACCAGAGCCGGGCTCCCGGGACGGATCGGGAAAATGCGGGGTGGTGCATGATTCCTCGGGCGATGGGAACAGACACGGGAACAGGGCCTAAAAGAGGGGAATTTCGCTAACTGGCCAACAAGGTAACAGATCCACGCACCTGAGCCCCTCCGGACTCCCGGGACCAGCAGCAGTCAAACCCGTCCGAGGCGGTGCGCAAGCACGCACGGGGGCGTTGCCCTCCAGTCGCGCGGCGCCTGAGGCTGCTAGCGCGCATGCGTCAGAAGGCTGCGCCGGGCGGAGAGCCTAGGAGGCGCGGAGCGCTCTTTGGGCGGCTCCCGCGGGCGAGTTGGTCGGCGGCGCGCGCGCGTGCGCGCGCGGGCGAGCGGAGGCGTGGCTTCCTCTGCAGCTAGTCTAGGATTGGACGCAGCAAATCGAAGGGGTGGGAAACTCCCCAGAGACCGCCCGGCGATTGGCCAGAGGTTGGAAGGAGCGTGGTCTTGGGAGGCGGGGCGGGGGAACCGGCGGGGCAGAGCGCGGCGCTGAGGTGGTGGCGGCGGCCTTGAACAAGTAAGCAAGCGACTCTTGGAGTACTTCTCCACTGGGGACGGGAGCCCGGGGAGGCGGGGAGCGCCGGCGACCTCCGAAGGCCCGGAGGAGGTGTCGGACTGAGGCGCCATTCGGTGAGTGTTGACCGAGAGAAGCGAAGTGCCCCGCCCCTCCCTTTCTTCCTGGACCGCGCCTGGCGGCGCCTCCCCCACCTCCCACCCTGCGTTCCACCCCGGACCTGAGCTCCCGGTTCCGAGTCCGCCTGTGGGACGACTGCTACGTGCCAGCCGCTCTCTTTCGCTCCCTATCCGGCCCCCATCGGCATCGGGAACTTGGAGATTTCCTGGTCCTGTTCCCCAGCCTCCCAGAAGGGAAACTGAGGCCCGGCGGGGGAGGCGGGCCCCTCCTCAACAGCGTCTCCACACAGACGCCATGGCTGAACCCCTGAAGGAGGAAGAAGGGGAGGACGGCTCTGCGGAGCCCCCCGGGCCGGTGAAGGCGCAACCCACTAACACCGCTGCCTCTGTGGCGGCCAAGAACCTGGCCCTGCTCAAAGCCCGCTCCTTCGACGTGACCTTTGACGTGGGGGACGAATACGAGATCATCGAGACCATAGGCAACGGGGCCTATGGGGTGGTGTCCTCCGCGCGCCGCCGTCTGACGGGTGAGCTTCCCTGTCGTGCACCGCTTGCAGATGTGGAAGCCGGCCCCGGTCTCGAGCAGCCAGGAAGGAAGGCTGGGATCTAAATTCTGGTTCGAGGCAACACATGCGGGTTAGGTGCCTTCTGGGTGCCAGGCTCTGCGTGGGGCACAGTTCTCTGAAACTGCCGCGGTGGTGTTGCCTCTTTCTTAGAGAAATGACAGTCCCAGTTAGACCGGAATGGAGATCCTCTCTTTGGTTTCTAAAAGAGAAGTGTGTTCTGGAAACAGACCGGTGCAAGGAGCTGGTGGTGGGCTGAGATGGAGAGAGAGGGTAGGGAGGTAGAGTGAGCACGGCTTTACAGTCAGGACGCTACCCCTAACTAGCTGTGCAGCCCCAGCAAGTTGCTGAGCCAGGGGTTCGTCATCCCCAACTTTGAACAGTTGGTATCTGCCTCGGGATCGGTGTGAAGGGAGTATCTGGTAACATCCATAAGATGCTTAGTACAGGGCTTGGCGCATAGTAAGTTCTTGCCATATGTGGTCCTTATTCAGCGTATGGTAACTGCATTGTAGAGGGGAGATGTTGATAGGGGCTTTTCGCCAGTCTGCAGCTGTTCTGAGGTACCTCGTGATGCCTGTCTTTTCCCTGCTCCCCAGGCCAGCAGGTGGCCATTAAGAAGATCCCTAACGCTTTTGATGTGGTCACCAATGCC
The DNA here is from genome assembly GCA_004024625.1 of Mellivora capensis. Classification (NCBI taxonomy): domain Eukaryota; kingdom Metazoa; phylum Chordata; class Mammalia; order Carnivora; family Mustelidae; genus Mellivora; species Mellivora capensis. The sequence goes on along the minus strand of PISX010014934.1, from coordinate 30,278 downwards.
AAGCGGACCCTCAGGGAGCTGAAGATCCTCAAACACTTCAAGCATGACAACATCATCGCCATCAAGGACATCTTGAGGCCCACTGTGCCCTATGGCGAGTTCAAATCTGTGTAAGGAGCAGGGATGGGAGAGGAAGGCAGAGGTGGAACCTGAAGTTCCTGATGTAAGGCAGGCTGGGAAAATTCTTATGAGTCCAGGACCACTGTCCCTGGCTTTGCCTGGGACAACTGTGGTTGCTTAAGAAGAGGCAGATGTTACTGTTTTATAGAATCTTGATATGTAGGATGGCCAGCGTTCATCAGTACATTCATACAGTAACCAAATTCTTATTCTCATACCAGATAATCTTGGTCAGTCATCGAATACTGTCTTAAAAAACTGGGCAAGCCTTCAGTTTTCCCAGTTTTTCAGGCAGCCATACAAAAAAATGGAGATGGCCCCAAAACCAAATCTTATCAGCCAGCCCTGGTTTAGTCCAAACCCATCTTTTCTTTGGTAGGGAAACTAGATCCAGAGAGGAAAGTGTTTTCACTTCACTGAAGTGCCCGGAAATGTTGGAGAAGATCTAGAATCTTCATATCATGCCACTGGCCTGTGCAGAGTACGAAGATGAGGCCATTACCTGTCAAGCTGGGAGGGTGTAGTGAGGCTGGGGCTGGTGCTGGCACGTGGGCGAGGTGGTCATGCCTGTCTTTCTTGTCCCCTCTAGCTATGTGGTCCTGGACCTGATGGAGAGCGACCTACACCAGATCATCCACTCCTCCCAGCCGCTCACCCTGGAGCACGTGCGCTACTTCCTGTACCAGCTGCTCCGGGGCCTCAAGTACATGCACTCGGCTCAGGTCATCCACCGCGACCTCAAGCCCTCCAACCTCTTGGTGAATGAGAATTGTGAGCTCAAGATTGGTGACTTCGGCATGGCCCGTGGCCTGTGCACCTCGCCCGCCGAGCACCAGTACTTCATGACTGAGTACGTGGCCACACGCTGGTACCGTGCTCCTGAGCTCATGCTCTCGCTGCACGAGTACACACAGGCCATCGACCTGTGGTCCGTCGGCTGCATCTTCGGTGAAATGTTGGCCCGGCGCCAGCTCTTCCCCGGCAAAAATTACGTACACCAGCTGCAGCTGATCATGATGGTGCTGGGCACCCCGTCGCCGGCCGTGATCCAGGCTGTGGGGGCTGAGAGGGTGCGAGCCTACATCCAGAGCCTGCCCCCTCGCCAGCCTGTGCCCTGGGAGACGGTGTACCCAGGCGCTGACCGCCAGGCCCTGTCCCTGCTGGGGCGCATGTTGCGTTTCGAGCCCAGCGCCCGCATCTCTGCAGCTGCTGCCCTTCGCCACCCCTTCCTGGCCAAGTACCACGACCCTGACGATGAGCCTGACTGTGCCCCGCCTTTTGATTTTGCCTTTGACCGTGAGGCGCTCACTCGGGAGCGCATTAAAGAGGCCATAGTGGCTGAGATTGAGGACTTCCACGCCCGACGCGAGGGCATCCGCCAGCAGATCCGCTTCCAGCCGTCCCTGCAGCCCGTGGCCAGTGAGCCTGGCTGCCCTGATGTTGAGATGCCCAGTCCCTGGGCTCCCAGTGGGGACTGTGCCATGGAGTCCCCTCCGCCGGCCCCACCGCCATGTCCCGGCCCCGCCCCGGACACCATCGACCTGACCCTGCAGCCACCCCTGCCAGCCAGCGAACCAGCCCCTGCAAAGAAGGAGGGTGCCATCTCTGACAACACCAAGGCGGCCCTCAAAGCTGCCCTGCTCAAGTCCTTGCGGAGCCGGCTCAGAGGTGCCTTGTGGAGGCAGTGGCTGGCCAGGGGGTGGGGTTGCAGAGGGGTGCTCCCAGCTCGGGCAGACCGTAGGCTCTTACCTTCTCCCCGCTGACTTCTCTGCAGATGGCCCCAGCGCTCCTCTGGAAGCTCCTGAGCCTCGGAAGCCGGTGACCGCCCAGGAGCGCCAGCGGGAGCGGGAGGAGAAGCGGCGGAGGCGGCAGGAGCGAGCCAAGGAGCGGGAGAAGCGGCGGCAGGAGCGGGAGCGCAAGGAGCGAGGGGCCGGGACCTCTGGGGGCCCCTCCACTGATCCCCTGGCCGGGCTGGTGCTCAGTGACAATGATCGCAGTCTGCTGGAGCGCTGGACTCGCATGGCCCGGCCCCCAGCCCCCACGCCAGCCCCGGCGCCGGCGCCAACCCCAGCACCAGCACCAGCCCATGCCCCGGTCCCTACACCCAGCCCAGCCCGGCCTGGCACCCCTCCTGCTGGCCCCCTAGCACAACCTGTGGGCTCCACCCCTGGTCCTGCACCGCAGCCCACCTGCCCACCCCCTGGCCCCGCTCCCCACCCTGCCAGTCCTCCTGGTCCCGTCTCTGGCCCTGCTCCACTCCAGACCACCACCTCTAGTCTCCTGGCCCCCCAGTCACTTGTGCCACCCCCAGGGCTCCCTGGCCCCAGTGCCGTAGGCGTTCTGCCTTACTTCCCGTCTGGCCCACCCCCTCCGGACCCCGGAGGGGCCCCTCAACCTTCCACCACAGAATCCCCCGACGTGAACCTGGTGACTCAGCAGCTGTCCAAGTCACAGGTGAGGCGCTGTGGGGACACCTGGGTCCAGGCCCCAGGAAAATGGGCTTGGGAAGTCCTTGCTGTTTGGTAAGGACAGGGATGGACAGGGCTGTGGTGCCTCCTTAGTCCGTGAGAACTGAGCGGCAGATGGGGCTTTATCTCTGAGCTTGTCCTCTTGCTCTTAGAAGGAGCACCATGCCAGTGAACAGGTCATTGGGAGACAAATAACGTGCTTCCTAGGAAGGGCCTGGCCTGGAGACCGGCCCTCGACCAGCGCCCAGTGATTGTCTCGGCTGGCGCTAGCACCTGAGGTTGGCCAGGCAGAGTTCCTGGGGTCATCAGGACAGACTTACAGACCTCTGTCCGCTCTTGGTAATGCCTTGCTTGTAACCTGCCATCTTCCATTGCAGGTGGAGGACCCCTTGCCCCCGGTCTTCTCCGGCACTCCGAAGGGCAGTGGAGCCGGCTATGGTGTCGGCTTTGACCTGGAGGAGTTCCTAAACCAGTCTTTTGACATGGGCGTGGCCGACGGGCCCCAGGATGGGTAAGATGGCTGGACCAGGCTTCTGGAGTGGGCCTGTGGGTAGGCTTTCCTGGTGCAGGAGGAGCTTGCCTGTGGGATGGGCAGGGAGCCAGCCCAGGCTAACAGTGCCTCTCCCCTCCACTCTCCCTGCAGCCAGGCCGACTCAGCCTCCCTTTCAGCTTCCTTGCTTGCTGACTGGCTGGAGGGCCACGGCATGAACCCTGCCGACATTGAGTCCCTGCAGCGGGAGATCCAGTTGGACTCCCCGATGCTGCTGGCTGACCTGCCAGACCTGCAGGAGCCCTGAGGCCCACAGCCTGGGCCTTGTTGCCGGGGGTGGACCCCGGGACAAGACTCACAGGAACATTTCCGAGAGCTGGAGCCCTGGGCCCGGAAGTGGAAACTCAGCTTCGATGATTCCGCAGGTTCATCTCAGACACACTCTGCAGCCTTAAGCAGCCACCTGAGCCACCGCCAAGCCATGGCAGGATCAGGAAATCTCTATTCCCTGAGCGATCCTTTTCAGTATTGTATTTTTATTATTATTATTATTATTGTTATTAATATTATGACGCGATCTTTTTGCCATCAAAACGAGGCCTGTGAAATATAAGGGTCCCTTTAGTGCCTAATTCTAGGTGTCTTTTTGGAGTTGAGGACAGGGTGTGGTCAGTAGAGGGGCACGGAGGAGCCCCGTCCTTGTGTTTGGGGGCCAAGCAAATCCATTTACACGCACAACAGCCAAAGCCAGTTCGTTCAGATCCTGAGGTTTTATTGAGCTTTTCACTCCCCACCTGCTTCCGGCCCCGCAGAGGTTGTCCTCTGTCCCCCCCACATGGTCAGACCTCAGCCCTGGCGCGGGTGGGGGGACTTCATATCCCTGCTCATCTCGGTGGGAGCTGTTTTAGAGCGGCGTGCGATAGCTCTGGGGAATTTCAGTTTTGGCATTGAGCTGTGGGGGCCTGGGGTAGGCGGGAGAGGGCAGCGGGATGGGACCATGAGTTGGGGCTGTGGGCCCATGGTGCTCGCCACTGGGGAATGAGTTGGTGGGAGGGAGGGAGGCAGAGGATGGGAGATACTGAGGACAGCAGAGTGGGCTGCCGGTGGGGTGTGGCTGTGGTGGCCACACGCAGGTGGCCTGGCACATGCCATGGCTATTGGTCAGACTACGGCAGCCCAAGCTGGTGCCCTAGGGGGGCTCCAGATGGAGGAGTCCGCAGCAAGGGAGCTGGCATAGCCTCAGAGAGCGGCTCTTGGCTCTCTGCCTTGTGGGGAGGGCAGAGGCAAGGAAGAGTCTCACAGAGCCCAGGCAGGTCCAGAAGGCCCGGGAAAGCTGCTGGCCGCGTGGCCGCAGGTGAGGGGAATGGAGGCCTGGGTTTGAGATGGACACCCTGGGTGTGACAGGACCCGCTGGGGCTAGAGCCGCAAGGACCCCTGGGAGAAGCAGGTGCTAAGAGCAGTGGGCAGGGGTGGGTGGGGCCGGGGTGCAGAGGGAGCACTCATGGAGAGCCGGAGCAGCCAGGGGAGGCTTGGGGCCTGATGGGGGCCAGCCCCTCAGGCCCGGCGGATTTTCATCTCCGTGCGCTTGAGGGAGTAGTAGAAGCCCTTCCACTGGGCCCAGTTGATGCCATTTGCGTAGGAGAGGTGGGAGCCACCCAGGTAGAAGCCATTGAGGTTGGCAAAGTGGCAGCTGCGGAACCAGAAGGCTCCCGAGGAGAGGGCCGCACAGTTCTGCACAAAGAGGTCCTGGTCCCGGTCAAAGGTGGAGAACTTCTGCCCGCTGTGGTAGGACAGGGAGTCGCCTGGCAAGAGGGGAGGAGGGATGGGGCTGCGGAGGCGGGAAGCCAGCCCCAGCTGGCCGGGCTGAGGGATGGATGATGGGCAGGAGTGACGCTATGGGAGGTGTCGTGTGGCAGGCGGCGGGATGGGGCGCCCTCCCCGAGCTGGCTGCTGGGTCGCCACGCTTTGGCATGAGGAGAAGCAGCTGCTACCCCCCGGGGCTGCCCAGAGCGAGCGGACGCAGCTTCTTCGGGGGCCCAGGCCCGAGCTGGGTGGAGGCCAGCACAGCCCCTCCAGGGGGGGTCCGGAGGGGGTCGGGGACCCAGCAGACCATGCCAGCCCTGCCTTCTCCACCGATGCCCCCTTGTTAGGCCGGCAGTGGGGCATACCTGCCCCGCCGTCCTCGAAGCCTGACACATAGAGGGTGTACCCGTCTTCCTCCGCACTGACCGCGTTGGGCGAGATGGAGAATTCAGCGTACTTGGCGGCGGCCGTGTTGTTCTCAAAGTCCTCCAGGTCCACCCGCAGCTCGTACTTCTGCTTCAGCGTCAGGAGGTGCAGGTTCTGCAGCCCTGGGGAGGGAGGAAGGGAGAGACAGCTGGTCAGCGGAGCCCTGGCTCAGGGCAGCCCCTGGCCCCTGGAACACCCCCCGTCCCCATCTTACCCAGCCAGTACTCCCCGTCGGCACGGCCGAAGCCCAGCTTGTAGTCGTTCCAGCCCCGGAAGAAACTCACTGAGCCATTGAATCTCTTCTGGAAAACCTGGGGCGGAGAGGACAGGCCTGGACGATCAAGAGTCCAGGGGGCGGGAGCCTCACCTAGGCAGGGGCCCTGTGATGCTTTTTTTTGTTAAATGACTGAGCTGGGGCCTAAAACAAGGCCTGTGCCGGCTCCAGGCCCCTCAGTGAGCAGCTTCCGGGTGCCAGGAGAAGGTTAAGGGGGTGGGGGGTGGTTCTAGAGTCCCGGCACCTGGCAGTGCTTCCCGGGGTGGGCCGTGTGACCTTGCGCAAATTACTTCACCTCTCTGGTTGCTCTGCTAAGCGCATCTCTCTCCCTGATGGCTTTGAGGATACAGGCACTAATCTGCCTCCAATACCCAGAGTTCAGCCATGGAACAGCTCCCCAGCTCTGCTCTGGGGGGTCGTGATCCCCATTTAGAGATGGAAAAACTGAAGCGTACGGAGGAGAAGCATGGCCACATGGCGGGGACCAGAACCGGGCCTCCATTCCCCCTGCGCACTCACCGTCCACTTGCCGCCCTCGGTGGTCATGTCACAGAAGACAGGCACGGGCACGCTGGGGCCCGAGGGGTAGATGAGGTACACACCGTCCTCCTGGTAGCCCTGGGCATAGATGTCATCGCAGTCCAGGGGCTGCTGAAGGCAAGACTTCTCCAGAGCTGCGGGCGGGGGTGGGGAGGGTGAGGAGAAGGGGACCAAGACGCCACCGGCCCCTCAGGGCCCTGTGGTTGGCCTCCAGCCCTAGCGTGCCAAGAAATCACACGAGATTCCACCCTGGGGGGGATGCTTGTGCCAAGAAATCACATGAAATCCCCCCCCCCCGCCAGGGGCGATGCTCGAATGTCCTCTCCACCTGCCCCGTGGTAGAGAGGAGGGGATGGCATCCTGCAGGGGCTCAGCCCTGAGGCCCGACTCCCAGAAATGAGGGCTCGGAGTCGCCTCTCCTCCCCCAGCCTGCTGGCCAGGCTGCTTACCATCTCCCCGGATCCCGGAGACCTGGGGGGCGCAGGGGGGCGCGGAGAGAAGCAGGAGCAGCAGCGGCGGCGGCAGGGCCAGGAGGGCCTGGGACAGGACAACAGCGTCACCTCACTTCACCGCACTGACCCCGCCCTCGCCAGCCCCGGAGCCCTTGGCTGTCTCTGCACTTGTCCCTTGTGCCAACTACCCCTTGCCGGGAACCCCTTTCTCTGCCCTTCGGCCTCTCTTTCCCTGCCTGAGAAACCCGACTCTCCTAGCTTAAGAGTTTTGACTGATTCACAAGAATCCCCTGTGCCTTCACAGCCCCCCTCTCTGGTAAGGGTCCTCTTCCCAGAGTGGGCTCAGGCCCCCGATGCCATGAGTCCCCCAGGCCCAGGCCCAGTACCTTCATGCTGCCAGTTGAGCTCAGAGCGGCTGGGTGTCTGCTGCCCCAGACTGCGCCCCAGACTGCACCCGCCCAGAGTTATATGCTGGGCCCGGGCCAGCCGCCCCGGCCCCGCCCCCTGTCGCTGCAGAGCCCCCCTCTCCCCTCCTCCGCCACCGAACCAGCATCTGCTTCCACAATCAGGGGGGCCGGGGGAGGTGGGGCCCGGGCCAGGGGACCACCTGCATCTCATTAGGCCCATCAGGGGCAGAGAGCTGGGGATTTTGCTCCCTGCTGAGTCACACGGCTCCGTGGAGCCCTTCTACCACCCGCCCCCTGGACCTGTGGACCCCCTGGGACCCCCAACCCATCCTCTGCTTCCTCATGCCTCCCCCCGCTGCCGCCAGATGTCTGTTTATTTTCTCCTCCCCTGGTCTGTGTTTCATCAGCCTTTGGGGGAAGGCTAAGTAGCAGTGGGGAGGGTGTGGGTATGCCTGGGTCCTGCGGAGGGGAGGCCCATTCTGGGGGAGCAGAAGGCTGGGGAGACCACTTCAGAGCTCCTGATGTGGGAGCCTGTCTGGGGCTGGAGGGGATAAGGGCAGCAGGGCCCAGGCAGTCTCCTGGCAAGGACTGGGACATTTCTGAGCCATGAGCACAGCCTGCAGGCGTCCAACTGCTGTCTGCCCCAGCCCGAGCCAGGGCCCCTCTCCAGCCCCCTTCCCGCCCCCCTTACTCTGGCCCCTCAGGCTCCCTCCCTTGCCCTCCCCCAGAGTTCCCCGGTGATGTGTCTGGCTCACACACCACAGAGCGTGGGGCCTCTCTCGTTTCTCTTCATCTCACCCCTCATTCAACCCCACCTCAGACTCCCCACTAGACCCCTCTTAAGTAATGTCCCGTTTTCTCAGCCCTGAAGGCCCACCTCTTGCCCCCCCGCCCCCACTGAGCCAGGGTGCCCCCCTGTCTGCCTCTGCATCGTCCCTGAGGCCCATCCGCTCCTTTCTCCACTTAGGTTCCAGGCCTCCTTGGAGCCCTCTCAGGGCCAAGGCTCAGTTTGTCACCTTGGACTTGAGGGGAATTTTAAGTCCGATTCAGGCCTACCTAAAGGACCTTATCCCAGCCGGCTTGTGACTCATAAAGTACAATCTAACCACACCGGATTTCTCGCCATGGATCCCCCCTGCCCCGCCTTTGCCGTCTCAGTTGTTCCCGGGGGGGCCCACCTGTTGGTCTTCTCTGCTTGGTCGTGAGTGCAAATGGGCAGAGTCAGCGTCATTCCTGCACGTTTCACACCATCCCGGAGCCTGGCACGCGCACTGATCCACCGATCAAATGTCTTTTGAGCACCTACCTTGTGCTGGCTGGTTTCTGCCCCTGGGGAGGGACAAAAACAGGCATTAGACACGTCATTGCAAACGTAACGTGTACTGTGCCAGGCCCTCTGTGGAATGGATGAGCAAGCGAAGCGTCCAGAAGCATGAAGGAAGAAAGAAAGAAAGTGGCTCTGGCTCACGTCCCCTCTCCTCATCCCTAAGTCAACAAGCCCTGGCTCTCGGGGCTTGGTTCTGTAGTTGCCGGTGAGAGTTGTCTGTCTCCATAGTTGTGGCATGTCCTGCAAGTTCTGGAGCCAGGTTGCCAGTGTTCAAATCCAGGCTGTGCCACCTGCTAGCTGGGGCGGTGGGGGGGGGGACCTCGAACAAGTTCTCTCTCTGCTCTGTGCTTCACTTTCTCCCTCTGTAAAATGAGGATAGTCACAGTATCTCCTCCAAAGGGTTGTAGTAAGGATGAAGGACTACATAGCCTACAATGCACAACTATGCCTACGACCAGTAACTGACATGAGCCATCGCACCATCAGAAACCTCGCGATTGTTACTTACACGAAGGGGTTGTCTTCCATGTGATTTTTATCCTTGTCTATGGAAGAGGTAGTTGCCTGCCTCTCCAACCCCGAGTTCCCTCAGTGCTAAGTGGTAAGCCTGATTGTCCAGCCTCCACGGGTGGGGCCCCATGTCTTGGCTAAGAAATTGCAAACAGAAGTTTTGTAAAGGTGGGGAGCTATTCCGTCATCTTCCTGCTGTTGGTCCTATTGCTGGGCATGATGGCTGGAGCTCAGCAGCCACCCTGAACCGTGAGGATGAGGCCCTGTCAAGAGATGGTAGAAGGTGTGTCTGCCTGGCTGGCTCCGTTGGTAGAGCATCTGACTCTTTTTTTTTTTAAGATTTTATTTATTTATTTGACTGTGATCACAAGTAGGCAGAGAGGCAGGCAGAAAGAGAGGGGAGAAGTAGGCTCCTCACCGAGCAGAGAGCCCGATCCCAGGACCCTGAGATCATGACCTGAGCCGAAGGCAGACGCTCAACCCGCTGAACCCGCAGGCACCCACATCTGACTCTTGATCTCAGGTTCCTGAGTTTGAGCTCCACGTTGGGGGTAGAGATTACTCAAAGAAAAAGAGATGGGGGCGGGTGCTCAGGGAGGAGCTGGGTCCCTCAGGACCTTGTGGAGTGAGCCCTCTGGAATGCCCTTCCCTAGGCCTCACTTACATGGAAGAGAAAGAAACTTTTATCTAGCTTAAGCCTCTGTTATTTGTCCCGTTCCACACAGCTGAGTCTAATCCTAATACATCGCTCCTTTCAGCAAATGCCTGCTAATTTTAGCACTGGCTACAAATAGGAAAATGATGGAAAAACCAGTCATCAAAACAAATAATAAAACGTGTAGACTACAACTAATAAACAAATGTAGGAACGCGAGAGAGAACTAGGCAATGAGGGATCAATCACATTTTGCCTGTTGCTTTTTTTCCCTCTAACTGCCCCAGAACGTATGTAGGTGTGGCAAAGCAGGCGGTTAGCTCTCTGGGTGTGCGTGGGAACTAGTTTAACTCTTCAGGGGAAGAAAGAGGTTTGGTAACACAGCCTGAGAGTCCAGAACACCTCTTTGAAGATGCTGTCCCCTGAAAAACTGAAAAAATTACATGAACTGGTCAGTGGCCCTATTTGTTGGCTGCCCGTGGAGGGAATCTTACTGCATTTCGGGGTCCCCCGCTCCCCAACTGGAATGCAGGGGTTTGCTCTCCCAGGCTTGCTTGCAGGTCTGTTGAAGGCATGTGACCTCAGTGTAGCCAATCAAATGCGTGGCTCTGGGCTTCATTTGGGGAGATAAGAGATAAAAGAGGCAGGAGAATGAAGAACTCGCTTTTGGGGTGGTAGGGAGCCAGAGGCGTCTGGCTTCTAGGTTCTCTGGCAGGTTGGTGGTGACTTTGCAAGCACAGTGCTGAGTCATATTGGCTTCGGCTGCAAAGCCCTCAGCTTGGTTCTCCACTGCGCAATTGCTTTTCTCTGCCCATGATCTTGATAAATCGGGAGTGTTCGAAGGGAACTCAAGGAGGGGAGAGGGGGTGTCCCCCAACCCAGGCCAAGTGAGGGGGCTCCGAGAAGGAGGAGGCTGTTTTTAGGAGAGACACAGTCTGCTGCTGCAGCAGGGGGCAGCGGGGGGTGGGGTGGCTGTTGGGAAGAGGTTAGGGCTGGCGGGGCCACCAGCACCTGCTAGGACACATCGGGCAGGCTTTATCCCTGATGTAGGCAGCAGCGAGCAGACACAACCTTCAGCGGTCCTGGAGCTACAGAGGAAAAACAATGGTAAACAAGGGGAATGATGACCATCAGTGAAAAAGAAAGCGGGGCGGGTGCAGGGCGGAGAAGGCCATGGTGAGAAGGGGTGATGGCTGGCTAGGGGTCCACGGTCCAGCATGAGCTTTCGTGGTGGAGGACACATCCCTCACTCCTCATATTTTCCTTCCTTGTAAAGGGCGAAATGAGGGATTTGGTGTGTGTCCCCACTTTTGGGGGTAGTTTGGGACAAGTTCAGTGAACGGAGCTCAGCAGGTTGGAGAGGGGGAAGGTATCCAGTGCCAGCCTAAGACGTTTGAAGCTGAGCCTGAGGCCTTTGGAGTTAGGGTATGTTGAGAAACAATCTTTCCTGTCCACCTGGGATTTGTGTAACTTGGGTGCTTGGCTTTATTTTGCTATGTGAGAGGTGTGTGTGCCGCACTCCAGGCAAAAAGCATACAGATAAAAGGTTGGTTTTGTTTTTTAAAAAAATGAATGCATGCACAGAGTTGGAAAAACAGAGTGCTGAAAGTCCTTTATTGCAAAACAACAGTGCCCACCCTGGTGTTTGGGGTCGGGGGGGGGCACGTGAGTCTTTTCCGGTTCCTTGTGTGGCTACTTGGGGGCTGTGTCCTCATTTGAGAATGTGCAGCTATGTTACCCCTTCTTTCACTGCTTTCTTCTTCTCCATTTTCTCTGTTCTCTCTCTCTCTTTTAACCTTTAAAGATTTTATTTGTAACGAGTCTCTACACCCAAGATGGGGCTCGAACTTATGACCCCGAGATCAAAAGTCACATCTCCACAGACTGAGCCAACTGGGCGCCCCTCTGTTCTCTTTCTAATAATTTTATTAGTTGGCTGCTGGATCTCCCAAATCGATTCTTATTGGTTCTTTTTTTTTTTTTTGCCTGACATTTTCCATCTCTGTGTTTTTAATTCTGATATCTGGAGCACAGGCTTCGGGTCCAACAATCCTATTGACTAAAAAATTAGCTTTCACGTTTTTATTTTCCAGTTCCTTCTTGTTTTAAGGGTTTATTGGGAGGTATAATTTACTTATGGTAAAATCTACCCATTGTAAGTGTACAGTACAACAATTGTGCCTCTAAAAAATTAGCCTTTATTTTTTATTATTTTTATTTCTTTCAAAGATTTTATGTATTTATTTATTTGACCCAGAGAGAGAGACAGAGAGAGAGCGAGCGCAAGCAGGGGGAGAGGCAGAAGGAGAGGGCAAAACAGGGTCACTGCTCAATCCCAGGGGCCCTGAGATCATGACCTGAGCAGAAGGCAGATGCTTAACCGACTGAGCCACCCCGGCGGCCCCAGTCTTTATTTTCTAGAGGACTTTTAGGTTCAGAGCAAAACTGAGAGGAAGGTACAGAGGTTTCCAATATACACTCTCCCCTGTGATCGACATCCCCTAGCAGAGTGGGACATTTATTATAACGGATGGACCTACATTGACACGTCAACATCACCAAATTCAATAGCTTACATTAGGGTTCCTTCTCGTGGCTTTTTTTTTTTTTTTAAGATCTGTTTATTTATTTAAGAGAGAAAGAGAGAATGCACACTGGTGGGGGGAGGGGCACAGGGAAAGGGAGAGAGAGAATCCTTCAGCAGAATCCCTGCCAAGCATGGATCCCAACACCAGGCTTGATTCCAGGACCACGAGATCGTGACCCCAGCGGAAACAAAGAGTCTGCTGCCCAATCGACTGAGCCATCCGGGTGCCCCGTCAGTGTTGTGGATTCTATGGGTTTGGATGGCATCCCCCCATTAAAGTATCATATAGAATAGTTTACCACCCTAAGAATCCCCTGCACTCCTCTGAACTCCCCCTCCACCCCTGGCAATCACAGATCTTTCTATTGTCTCCCTAGTTTTCCCTTTTCCATAACATCGCGTAATTGGAATCATACAGTAAGGAGCTTGTTTCACTCAGTGATATGGATTTAAGTTTCCTCCATGTCTTTCATGGCTTGACAGCTCATTCCTTTTTAGCACGGACTAATAATAGCTCATTATTCAGAGGTACCACAGTTTATCCCTTCACCTGTGGAAGGACATGTTGGTTACATCCAGGTTTTGGCAAATGTGAAGAAAGCTGTTGTATTTGGGCAAATACCTAGGAGTGTGATTGCTGGATCATATGACCAAGTATGCTTAGTTACGTAAGAAACTGATGAACTGTCCTGCCAGGTGGCTGTACCCCCTTGCACTCCCACCAGCAACGAACGAGAGTTCATGTTGCTCCACGTCCTTGAGCATTTGGTGGTGTCAGTGTAGTTGTGTTGTTTTAATTTGCAATTCCCCAATGACAGTATGTTTATTTTCTACCTGCACGTCTTCTTTGGTGAGGCGCCTGTTCAGATCTTTCGCCCATTTTTAAATCGAGTTGTTTGTTTTCTTATTGTCCAGCCGATTGCTCCTTTTTAATTGCATGAAGTAGTTTTGTTTTCATTTTGTTTTATTTTATGAGTGCATATCTTTTCTTACTTCTGAGGCTACAAATCAAAACTGTGAAGTTTTCTTCTGTTTCCTGCATTGTCTCTATTTTCTGCATGTCTTTATTTGACTTGGCCACTGTCTCAGGAGTTCGAGCCTTTCTTCAGACACCTGCTGCTGATATTCCAATTTGGGAGAAAGTTCTGGACCATGTTAAGGAGTTTTGTGGACCCAGGTGGGGCTGGGTCTTGCCGTGGCTAATGGGTCAGAAGTGTGTTCTGCTCCACAGAACAGAAAACTGGACTGGCACCACCCACTGGAGATAATTTTTTTAAAGGTTTTATTTATTTGACAGAGAGAGAGAGAGCACAAACAGGGGGAGCGGGAGAGGGAGAAGCAGGCTGCCTACTGAGCAGGGATCCTGACATGGGGCTCTGGGATCATGACCTGAGCCAAAAGCAGGCACTTAATCAACTGAACCACCCAGGTGCCCCAGTTGGAGATAATTTGTTTTTATTTTTACACAGTAAACAAACAAAATACAGAAATGGGCAAATCAGGGCTACTTGAGTATTGTAACTTTTTTCATTTCCTTACTGTATTTTCAGCAGGTTTTGCAGGAAGGGGAAATACATGTGAGGCATAAATCCACCAGATTTAACCTCCTGGATTATTGACACACTTAAGCTTATTTTAAATAACTTCTTACTGTAGGCACAATTGTCTACCTTTTATAAATGAAGAAACTGAGGCTCAGAGAGATAGCAGGACCTGGGTTAGAACCTGAACCTCGTTCTTTTGCCCTGTTTCTGGGAGCTCCAAGGGACTTGTGACCACATGGGACAGGAGAACATCAGGTTCTTGGGACACATGCAGGAGCAGAGCAGGCCCCATGTGACAGAGGGAGATCCAGCTAGGAAGGGGACAAGGACTCCTAGCCCATGGAGGGTGTGGGAGGCTTCTTAGGGTACCAGGTGACTGGCATGACACATGGCATTTTCTGTGGTGCCTGCCCCATGGTGTACCTCCCTGATAGCTGGTCAGCCAGCTATCAGTCCTGGCTACTGTGGCCTTGCTGCCTGTGGCTGCCTGCCTGTCAGCTCCCCAAGGACAGAAGCTGGCCCCACTGTCCCCTGGCACCTGGCACCTGGCAATCACCAGGGAGCCGCCTTGAGGTGCTGATGGGGGTGGGTGGGAGCAGCTCTCTGTCCAGACGCCAGCACCTGCTGAAGGAAACACGCCTGGGTTCTGGGATCCCCAGGAGAAGGAAGGAGCAGAGCCAAGGACGGGAAGTCAGGGAGGGGACGGGGAGTCCAGGGGCCTAACAGACAGGAGTGGGAAAGAAGGAGAGTAGGTGCCAGGGGTCAGCTTGCAGCATAGGAGGCCCAGAGGGCTGGGACCAAAGTGATGTTACTTGGTAAACTGGGAATTGTCCTACACATTTGAGAGCCTCTTCCTGGAGTTCTTTTGCACATTTGTCCCTTCATTACTTCCATGCTTGGGTCTTTACGGAGCACGCATCGCATGGCAGTCACCTTGCTGGACAGCAGGTTACAGCCCCGAAAGGTACAGGCCCCACCCTGGTGCTTACAATGCTGAGTTTTGGGAAACAGAAATGAAACAAACAGTCCTGCACATCCACACTCTCCTTCGTGCACACTGCGGAGCCCCAACAAAATGCTGCTCTTGTAACAATGGGGGTGTACCAAGGAAGAAGCCCTCTACTGGGGGGACAGACAAAAAACACGACACACAGGTGCCTTATCTAGCTGGCTGCATGGTGAGGAGTACCTCTGTCACAACTCTTCAGCTCTGGCACTGGGGCACAAAAGCAGCCAGAGACAATCCACAAACTCATGAGTAAGGCTCTGTCCCAAGAGAGCTTTACTGACAAATGATGGGCACTGGGCCGATGTGGCCCACAGTGTGCCAAGCCCTGGAATAAAGACGTAAAGGAAGCAAGGGAGGGAGCCGTGAGGATATTTGAGTAAAGAACAGTTGGAGCAAAGGAAGCAGCATGTGCAAATGTCCTGAGGTTGGAGTGTGCCAGGGTGTTTGAGGGACACTTAATCAGCTGGGGTGGCTGGAGTGGAGAGGATAAAAATGGGAATGTAGTAGAAGGGTTCAAGCGGAGATGGGGCCTTGTCCTTGTGGGAACTTTGGCTTGTGCAGTTGTCAGCTGTGGGAGGAAGGGCTGTAAAGGACTCCAGGGCCGGTGCATAACTGTCCTCATTTAAATACACTGAGACTGGGACGCCTGGGTGGCTCAGTTGGTTAAGTGGCTGCCTTCGGCTCAGGTCATGATCCCAGCATCCTGGGATCGAGTCCCGCATCGGGCTCCTTGCTCGACAGGGAGCCTGCTTCTCCCTCTGCCTTTGCCTGCCACTCTGTCTGCCTGTGCTCACTCGCTCTCTCTCCCTCTCTCTCTGACAAATAAATAAATTTTTAAAAAATTAAAAAAAAATAAATACACTGAGACTAAATGGATAGTTCTGACCTGAGGGAGGACTGAGAGCAAGTTCCTCTTTTTCCAGCAGAGAATTGGTCATGGTCTAGGTCCCAAGAGACTCACCAGGATGAGAAAAACCAAGTGCCCTTCCTCCTCCTTCCAGACACGCCAGGGACCTCTGCCCAGGGCCAGGCTATGAGTGGGACCGTGCAGTGGGCGGTGGGGGTGGGAGGGATGTGTGTCATCCAGGCCACCTGCATGTCCCCCAGGGACTGGGGCTCTCTGATCCAGTGGTGGCATTGCCAGCTGGGTGTCTTGAGACCTTCCATGACTGCCCTGGCTGATGAGGGTGATGTTGGCTCTTACAAGGTGACGGGCAATCACATCCTGGCATTTCTAATACAACTGAAGCCAAGTTCAAGGTGCATCAGCCTGATGTCATCATTTTTCTTTCCTACTGATGTATAACAATTTACAGGAAAGGGGGCAGGAGGCACCAATTTAAGCATGCAGCATGACGAACCCTTACATGGGTAAACAGCTGGGTCACCACCCCTGGTCAAGAGAGAATATTTCCAGCCCCTGGAGGCTTCCCCCTGCCTCTCCAAGTCTGTATGTGCCCCCCAGCATGAGGTAGCCTCTTCTACCTCCCCTCACCTTACACCAGTTTTGCTCCTTCTTGAACTTCCTGTAGATGGAGTAATTCAGTATATAGTCTTTGGTGTCTGGTTTCTTTTGCCCAACACAGATTTTTTTTTTTAAGATCGTATTTATTTATTTGTCAGAGAGGGAGAAAGAGAGAGCGAACACAGGCAGACAGAGTGGCAGGCAGAAGCAGAGGGAGAAGCAGGCTTCCTGCCAAGCAAGGAGCCCGATGTGGGACTCGATCCCAGGACACTGGGATCATGACCCGAGCCGAAGGCAGCCGCTTAACCAACTGAGCCACCCAGGCATCCCAGGAGATTTTTTTTTAAGATTTTATTTATTTATTTGAAAGAGAGAGAGAGAGAGCACAAGCAGTGCGGGGACAGCAGGGAGGCAGAGGGAGAGAAAGAAGCAGGCTCCGGGCAGAGCAGGGAGCCCAATGTGGGGCTCGACCCTGGAGTCATGACCTGAGCAGAAGGCAGGTGCCCAACCGACTGAGCCACCCAAGCACCCCAACACAGAAGCTTTTTGTTGTTGTGGGTATAGGTAGTGGTTCTTAAAGTGTCATCTGGGTTCCTCCTGAGGGTCTCCGAGACCCTTTCAGGGCATCTGAGAGGTCAAAATGATTTTCACAATAATACTAAATGTCATTTGTGTAAGTCAATCAGAGAAAGACAATTATCATATGATCTCCCTGATATGAGGAAGTGGAGATGCAATGTGGGGGATTTGGGGGTAGGAATAGAATAAATGAAACAAGATGGGATCAGGAGGGAGACAAACCTTAAGAGGCTCTTAATCTCACAAAACAAACTGAGGGTTGCCAGGGGGGAGGGGAGCAGGGGGAGGGTGGTTGAGTTATTGACATTGGGGAAGGTATGTGCTATGGTGAGTGCTGGGAAGTGTGTAAACCTGGCGATTCACAGACCCGTACCCCTGGGGCTAAAAATACATTATATGTTAATAAAATTTTTTTTAATTAAAAAAAATAAAACGTCATTTGTGGGGCACCCAGATGGCATAGTTGGTTAAGCACCTGACTCTTGGTTTCTGTTCAGGTCAGGATCTCAGGGTCTTGAGATAGAGCCCCATGAGAGAGCCCATGTATTTTGTGCCTAGTTTCCCCCAATGGTAGCATCTTGTCAAATTATAGTTCAATATCACAACCTCGATATTGACGTGGATGAAGTCAAGATACAGGGCATTTCGAGGGCGCCTGGGTGGCTCAGTCAGTTAAGTGACTGTCTTCAGCTCAGGTCATGTTCCCGGAGTTCTCGGATCAAGTCCCACATCGGGCTCCCAGCTCCATGGCGAGTCTGCTTCGCCCTCTGACCTTCCTTCTCATGCTCTCTCTCACTCTGTCTCTCCTCTGTCTCAAATAAATAAATAAAATCTGAAAAAAAAAAAAAAGGTACAGGCCTTTCCACCACTGCCGGATCCCTCCTATTGCTCTCTTATAGTGCCACTTACTTCCTGCCTGCCCCCCAATGCCTCCTTAACCCCCTGGGCAACCACCAAGTGTTCTCTGTTTCTGTAAGTTTGTCGCTTCAAGAATGTCCTATAAATGGAATCATACAACTTATCCCCTGTCGGAACTGTTTTTTTTCATTCAAGGTAATTCTCTGGAACTCCATCCGGGTCATTTCCTGCATCAATATTTTATTCCCTTTTAGGGGTGAGTAGTATTCTACCACTTGGTGTGATCATTTGCCTTTGACGGCCATCTGGGTTGTTTCTAGGTTGGGGTTATTATGAGTAGAGCTGCTATAATTATCTGTGTACAGGTCTTTGTGTGAACATGATTCTTTTTTTTTAAGATTTATTTACTTATTTGAGAAAGAGAGAGCATGCACAAGCAGGGGGAGGGGCAGAGGAAGAGGGAGAGAGAGAGAATCCCCAGCAGACTCCTGCTGAGCATGGTGCTGGACTCAGGACTCCATCTCATGACCCTGAGATCATGACCTGAGCTGAAATCAAGAGTTGGGTGCTGGGTGCCTGGGTGGCTCAGTGGGTTAAAGCCTTTGCCTTCGGCTCAGGTCATGGTCCCAGGGTCCTGGGATTGAGGCCCGCGTCGGGCTCTCTTTTCAGCGGGGAGACTGCTTCCTCCTCTCTCTCTGCCTGCCTCCCTGCCTACTTGTGATCTCTGTCAAATAAATAAATAAAATCTTTAAAAAAAAAAGAAGAGGGACACCTGGGTGGCTCAGTTGGTTAAGCGGCTGCCTTCGGCTCAGGTCATGATCCCGGCGTCCTGGGATCGAGTCCCACATCGGGCTCCTTGCTCGGCGGGGAGCCTGCTTCTCCCTCTGCCTCTGCCTGCCACTCTGTCTGCCTGTGCTCGCTCTCTCATGCTCTCTCTCTCTCTGACAAATAAATAAATTTAAAAAAAAAAATTAAAAAAAAAGAAGAGTTGGGTGCTTAACCGACTGAGCTACCCAGGCGCCCAGAACATAATCCTTTATTTCTCTGGGATGAAAGCCTAGGAACACAGTTGCTGGGGTCAGCTGGTAGTAGCGTGTTCAGTGTTGTTGTTGTTGTTGTTTTTTTTTAACAAACTCAAACTGGTTTCCAGAGCAGCTGTGTCATTTCACATTCCTACCAGCACAGCAAATATGTGAGTGATCCAGTTTCTCTACATCCTTGCCAGCATTTGATATCGCCATTATCTTTTATCTTAACCATTCTGCTAGATATATAACCATATCTCATTGGGATTTTAATTTGCATTTCCCTGATGGTTAATAATGTTGATCTTTTCGTGTGCTTATTTGCCATTTGTCCTTTCCAGTGAAATGTTTGTTCATGTCTTTTGCCCATGTTGTAATTGGGTGGTTCACTTTTTCACTGCCAAGTTTTGAGAAATCCTCACCCAATCTAGATGATAGTCTTTTGTCAGATATGTGACTTGCAAATATCTTCTCCAACTCAGTGACTGGTCTTTTCATCCTCTTAACAGAGTCAGTCCTTCATAGAATGAATACTTTATATTTTGAATAAATTGAATTTATCAAATTTTCCTTTTATGGATAATGCTTTTAGTGTCATGTCTCACAACATTTTGCCTAGTTCTGGGTCCCAAAGATTTTCTATTTTTTTCCTAGAAGGTTGATAATTTTACATTTCTTTATTTTTTTAAAGATTTTTATTTATTTATTTGTCAGAGAGAGAGAGAGAGAGAGCACAAGCAGGGGGAGCAGCAGGCAGAGAGAGAAGCAGGCTTCCCACTGAGCAAGGAGCCCAATGCAGGACTTGATCCCAGGAGCCTGGGATCACGACCTGAGCCAAAGGCAGATGCTTAATCAACTGAGTCACCCAGGCATCCCCCCCTTTTTAAAAAATATTTTTATTTATTTATTTGTCAGAGAGAGAGAGAGAGAGTATAATTCTACATTTAGGTTGATGATATATTTTGAGTTAAGTTTTGTATAAGGTATGATGTTTAAGTTAAAGTTTTTGTTTTGTTTTGTTTTTGCTTATAGATATCCAATCACACCAGCATCATTTACTGAAAAGAATATCTTTCCTCCATTGTATTATTTTTATATCTTTATGAAAAATCAGTTGGGTCTGTTTGTGAGGTCTATTCCTGGGCTTTCTAGTTTGTTCTATTGATCTATATGTCTCTTCCTCTGCCTGTAACACACAGTCTTGATTACTATGGCTATTCAGTAAGTCTTGAAGTTCGATAAACTAATTTAGCTTAGTTTATTTTTTCCTTTTTCAAAAATTGTTTTCAATATTCTAATCCTTCTACCTTTCCACATAAATTTCAGAATAATCTTATGTGTATGTACAAATATGTCTTGCTGGGATTTTTATAGGAATTGCTTTAGACCTAGATGTTAATTTGGGGAGAAATGATCAACATCTTTATTATGTTGAGTCTTCCTATCCATGAACATGGTGTGTTTCTCCATTTATTTAGATCTCTAATTTCTGTTATTGGAGTTGTGTCATTTTCAGCATACAAATCCTGCATGTGGTTTGTTAGATTTATACTTAAGTACTTTTTTAAGTGTAATTGTAAATACTCAAATATTGTAAAAACATTCTATTTTTAATTTCCATGTGTTCATTGCTAATCTATAGAAATAGAATTGATTTTTATATGTTTTTCTTATATCCTTTGACTTTGCTGAACTCACTTATTCCTTCAAGGAGGTTTTGACTCTTACTTGGTGGATCCCTTGGGACTTTCTACGTACACAATCATATCATCTCCAAAGAAGGACAAATTCATTTTGTCCTTTCCTACCTATACACCTTTAAATTTCCTTTTCTTGCCTTATTGCATTGGCTAGAACTTCCAGTACTATGTTGAGTGAGAGTAGTAAGAGAAGGCATTCTTGCCTAGATCTTGATCTTAGCGGGGAAGCATTCAGTCTTTCACCATTATGTGTAATTTTAGCTGTTGGGTTTTTGTAGATACTCTTTATCAAGTGGAGTGATTGTCCCTACATGCCTCTTTTTCTGAGAGTTTTTTTTTTTTCTTAACCCAGAGTTTCACTGGGTGTTGAATTTCATCAAATGCTTTTTCCACACCAGTTAATATGACTATATGACTTTTGTTTTTTAGTCTGTTCATATGATGGATTGTATTGATTGGTTTTCAAATATTGAACTGAACTTTCATTCCTAGAAAAAATTCCACTTTGTTATGGTGAATAATTCTTCTTATATATTGCTGAATTCTATTTGCTAATATTTTGTTAATGAATTTTGCATCTGTTCATGAGGTATATTGGTCTGGATATATATATATATATTTTAGAACTGTCTTTGGTTGTGGTATAGGGCAGTACTAAGCTTTATAAATGAACTGGGAAATGATTCCTCCTCCTTCCATTTTTCTGGGAGATGTTGTATAAAATTCATGTTAATTCTTCTTTAAAAGTGTGGTAGAATTCTCTAGGGAAACCACGGGGGCCTGGAGATCTTGTTCTTCCTGAAAAATATTGTGCTGCTTCCTTCTGCCTGCATGGCTTTTGAGGAGAAATTTGTGGTCATTTGAATTGTTCTCTCCTATAAATATGTGTTGTTTTTCTCTGACTGCTTTAAATATTTTTCTTTGTCTTTAGCTTTCAGAAGTTTAATGATGGAGTGTCTTGCCTTAAATTTGGGGGGGGGTTCTTGTTTGGGGTTTGCTCATCTTCCTTAATCTGTAGGTTTATGTTTCTTGTCCAATTTGGGAAGTTTTCAGCCATTATTTCTTTGAGTACCTTTATTGCTCCTCCCCCCTTCTCCTCTCCTGTGACACAAATGTTAGACCTTTTGTTATAGTTGCATAGGTCCCTGACTCTGTTCATTATTTTCCCATCTCTTTTCCTTTGAGTTGTCAGATTGGGTAATATCTGTTGTTTTATCTCTAGTTCACTGGTTCTCTCCTGTCTGCTCCATTTTGCTGTGGAGCCCGTCTGTTGAGCTTTATATTTGTTATTCTATTTTTCAGTTCTAAGATTTCCATTTGATTCTTCTTTAGAGACTTCATTTATTCATTTATTTATTTTGGTGCCCCTTTCTATGTTTTCATTTGTTTCAAGTGTGTTTGTACTTGCTTGTTGAAGCATATTTATTTATTTATTTATTTATTCGTTTTGGTGAAGCTTTCTGTGTTTTCATTTGTTTCAAGTGTGTGTGTAATTGCTTATTGAAGCATTTTGTCATGCCTGCTTTAAAATCTCTGTTAGATCAGGGGCGCCTGGGTGGCTCAGTGGTTAGGTGTCTGCCTTCGGCTCAAGTTGTGATCAGGGTCCTGGGATCGAGCCCTGCATCAGGCTCCCTGCTCAGCAGGGGAGTCTGCTTCTCTCTCTCCCACTCCCCCTGCTTGTGTTCCCTCTCTTGCCATGTCTCTTTCTGTCAAGTAAATAAATAAAATATTTTTAAAAAACAAATCTCTGTTAGGTCATTCTACATCTCTGTCTTCTTGCCATCTTCCTGGCTTTTAGCACTGAGGCAGAGAAACTGAAGGATCCCCGTTAAAAAAAAAGAAAAAAGCTGTTTTTAATTTTGCTCCTTTTCCTACTCGTGTTCTTGCTAGGACTTGTACCCCTGCCTTATACAGGCTGTATGCAACAGATAGTGTATGTCACCCTTGTCAAGGTCAAGGAGTTAATGATTTCTTTGGGGTCTTCCAGCACAATAGATAACGTCAAAGGGTTGACCAGGCAAAGCTGTCATGAAGGTTTTCCAAGACAACTGACTTACTAAGAGCCAACTTACGGAGAACACCTAAAAGCTTATCTGTGTTCCTGGATTTCTGACTGAGAGGACTCATGCCGCAGACTGCCATCCTCAATACAAAGACTCCCTCTTCTTTCTTTTCTGAGTCTCCCAGACCTCTGTCTGTGTCTACACTCTCTCTACAACTATAATAGACTATGTTCTCATTTTTCTTTGGCTCACATTCGATTCCTAGCCTGTGCAAAGCCAAGGACCCTCTTGGCTGGTCCTGAAGACCCCCTCTGGGTCCTTGGACCCAGCCAGCCTGCAGCAGTATGATGAGTGATTTTCTAATGAAACTTGGCCATTTTCTGATTATGTTATGAGACTGGGTCCTATTTAAACCTCTCTTAGCTGGCTTTCTCTGACACCCCTCTGGCAGGGAAAGAGGGGGCACTGCTTCGGTATGCCAGGTGAAGGGAGAAGTCCAGGTTTCTCCTTCTGCCTCAGTGACACCCCAGTGGGGGTTCCCCATGACTGCTGGATGGGTCTGAGCTTTGGCTCCCCATGTGGCCTCTATGGTAGAGCACTTGATCCTGGCTGGGAGGAAAGTCAAACCTCCCTACTTGACCTTCTCTGCCACCAACCAGGTAAGCTGGCATGTCTGCTGGTGTGAGTGGGGGTGGGGCTGCATCTTTTCTGTGTTGTCTGGCTGGAGTATATATTGTCTCAAAGCTTCCTGTCTTGCCAGGCTGTCCCTTTTTGGGAGCTTTGGCTAAAGAGACAGGTTTTTCAAGGGGCTCTTTGCTTCATTTGCTCCCACTGCCCTTTCCAGATCGCTTGCTTCTCCAGCGCCCCCATCTGTGACAGTGAAACAAAAAGGAAACCCAGGGCACGTGCCTCTGTGTCATTCCTTGGGTTCCAAGGTGCCCAGGCTGTCTGCTTTCTTTTCTCTACCTTTCGGAGTCTCTTCTGTATATTGTTAAAAAGAAACCACAGAGCCAAAATGGCGTCACTATGTTCAGCCCCACCAAGAATACCTAACGTAATTGCAGTTTCCGCCTCTCCCAGGAGGAGAATTTTAAACCAATCCATCTGGAATTTTCTGGTCAGTGCCAGTGAGGTAATCTGCTCCAGAAGACCCCCTGCCTTCCCCTAAGAGAAGGGGACCTTGCCTGAAACAGTCTTTTGCTAATAACGTCCTGTCCCATGCATTACCGCCTATAAAAAGCCTTCCATTTTGTGCAACTCCTTGAGCTACCCTTCTATCTGGTATGGGGGAATTGGTGACTAGAGCCAATTAGATATTTCAGTCCACTTAGTTGACTTTTCGTTCTCTAACAGTCGCTAAGGTCCACGGTTTCTTGTATTTTGCACAGGAATAGGAAGAAGCAGGTCTACTGATCTTCCTGCAAGGAGAAATTCCCTAAACAGATTATAATGAGGTGTAACTTACATCCAGCACGGCAGACCCATCTTCATAGACACATACACCCGCTCACCGCCACCTCGATGACACACTTATAACAGTTCAGCAGGCTCTCCAGCCCTGGGAAGGACTAAATTTTGATTTAGGTTCTTTAAATAGCCCTGGCTGGCTGGGATGGAGGGTGGATTGGTGAGAGGTGGGGAGGGAGTGGGCTTCTCAGCCAGTCATCTGTTCCCAGTGGCCGCTGTGGGTGGGTGGGGGTGGCCTGTGGTCTGGGGTCTGTGGATCACTCCCAGGCCTGCTCGGGCCTCTCAGCTGACCGCGTCCCCTCCTCTCGAGCCCTGCGACATCAGTTGGGATAGAGTGGCCTGGGTTGCCTGATCAGCACGGGGAACTGCTGTCCCTTTGCCCTCCAGACTCATTGTCAAAAAGCAGGGGAGGACAGCACCTGGGGTGGGGGGGACGGGGGCTCAGTGAGGTGAGCCACCAGGCTTACCTCCAAGGCTGATTCACGGCTAGCGTTTATCGAGCACCAACTGCATGTTAGGACTTCTGCAAAGACCCTGCAGAGGAGCAATTAGTATCTTCAGTTTTCCTGCCGGGAGTGAGGGGCGTGACTTGGCCCAGAGAGCTGGGTGGAACCAGTATTTGAACTGAGGCCTGTTGGATGCCGAAGTCTGGGTGCTACCCAGAGTTCCCCGTAACCCTGCTGGTCTGTTCCAGCTGAAGGAAGGTTTAGAGCAGCTGGCCAGGGAGGTCCATACGCAGAGGTCTGGACCGCCGCCGGTCCCCGGCTCTGTTCGGTCTGGCTGTCTGCCTACGTCCAGCTGCAAGGCGCTGGGGGACGTGGGTCCAGCTGGGCAGAGTCTGTGATGGGAAGTTTGCTTCTCAGGGGCCAGCTGGCTACAACTCTCAGCGCCTTGGCTGACGGCCTGGATGGTCCAGACCTGGGTAGGCGGCATGGGAGTCGGAAGGGGGTGGGGCGGAGCGGAGCTTTCCGGAGCCAAGTCTAGGATCTGATCTGGAGGGGATGATGGTGCATGAGGGGGGGTCAGCTGCCAGCAGCCCAGGACCCCTGCCCGTGAACCTCCAGAAAGGTGCCTGGGGGGCTTCCAGAAGCCTCCGTGATCACCACGATCACCTCCTTCTTCTTCTCCTGCTGACCCCCACCTCCTGCTTGACCCTGCCTTTGCAGCACACCTTCCTCCCTCGTCATATTTGAATTTTGGCTTCTCTACTCTTTTCTCACACTCAGGAGATGTCTGTTGGGGCAGCGCAGGCCTGACTGTTTCAGCTGCTTGCAGCTTCAGTGGAGGAAAGGATGTAAAGCCCGAGGAAGTCATTAACACCCCCGAGCCTCACTTTTCTCATCTGTACAATGGGGGAAGGGTTCATTCTCATGTCAGGCTGTTGTGAGGGTTAACAAGTCTCCGGGTGCCTCCTGCCCCTTCTCCCAACCCCCACAGACTGGCTCCCGGCTTCTCCCCCCTTCTGATCTTCTACGCCAACCACCAGAGCCAGCCTCCAAGTGCTCTACAGAAAACTCCACTCTTCTGGTTCCCAGTTTTATTTTTAGGGGACAGAGTCTAGTTTCCTTAGCCTGGCAGCCAGGTCCTTTCTAGCTCCTGCCAGCCCCTCCAAGCTTCTTTCCTCACCCTCCCCACGTTCACGTGCTTGTCATCCACTTGGGGCCTCTTACAAGCTGAATTGTGTTCCCTCAAAATTCACAGGTTGAAGTTTTAACCCCCGGTGTCTCAGAATGTGACTGTATCTGGAGATGGAGCCTTCTTTATTTTTATGTTTTTTTTAAAATAATTTTCAATCCATTTTTGAACTGTAATAGACCTATTTATTTATTCATTTATTTAAGTCGATTTGCCTAAGGAATCTCTACACCCAACATGGGGCTCGAACTCATGACCAAGAGTTGCACACTCTTCCAAGTGAGCCAGTGAGGTGCCCCCAAGAGAGAGCCTTTAAATAGGTCATTGGGATAAAATGAAGTCATTGGGGTGAGCCCTAGTCCAGTGGCTGGTGTCCTTACACGAAGAGGAGATTGGGACACTCATGGGGGCAGCCGCGTGAAGACCCAAGTAGAAGGCGGCCATCTACGGGTCAAGTGGCGAGGCCTCAGAAGAAACCAACCCCTCTAGTATCTTTATCTTGGACTTCCTCTAGCCTGCAGAGCTGTCAGAAAATTAACTTCCATTGTTTAATCCCCACCGCCTTTCTGGGCCCGTGTTGCGCGCCAGCCCCATCTGATTCACACAGGACCCATCACAGGCCCGTCACCGGTGCCTCCCCTTTGGACCGAATGACTTCTTCGTTGTTCAAGGCATCCCTTGTAAATTTTCAAAATAGGCCTCAGCTTCCATAACCCTGTATTGGCATGACGTCATTTATTCCTACGCCAGAAACCTTTCCAACCGGAAAGTGGCAGGGGCGTCCCGATCTTTGTGGGTTTCCTCCCTCCACCTGCAGTGCCCCTGTCCCTTTTCACCTGGTCTTCTCTTCTGAGGTCCACGGGAAGTGCTGCTCCTTGTGGGTCCTTCCCTGACCACTGCCCACAGGGCCCGGGCCTTAGGTGTTGCTGCGGGCTGTGCCAGAGGGAGGCCAGGGGGAGCCCCTGGGGCCAGGCTCCATCTGCTGCAGGCGAGGGCCCGTGGCTGGCATCCGGCAGGTGCCATGTACCCCTTCTGTCTTTCATATGAGAAAATCAGCAGCAGCTTGGAATCCTTTTTTTATTATTTTTTGAGATTTGTATTTATTTATTGGAGCAAGAGAGAGATCACAAGAGGGAGTGAGGGGCAGAGGGAGAGGGAGAAGCAGACCCCCCACTGAGCAGGGAGCCTGATGCGGGGCTCGATCCCAGGACCCTGGGATCATGACCTGAGCCAAAGGCAGACGCTTAACCCCACTGAGCCACCCAGGTGCCCCCGCTTGGATTCTTTTTATTCCTTTTTATTTTTTATTTAATTTAATAAGTTAATTATTTAATTTATTTTTTTGGAGAGAAAGTACAAATGCGCAGTATGTGTGTATGTGGGGGTTGGCTGAGAAGGAGAGAGGATCTCAAGCAGGCTCCATGCCCAGCGCAGAGCCCGGACATGGAGCTCAATCTCATGACCCTGAGATCGTGACCTGAGCCGAAATCAAGACTCGGACACTCCACCGACTGAGCCCCCTCCATGGTGCCCCAGTAAGAGCTTGGATTCTAATCAGGAATGGACTCAGTCCAAGGGACAGGCCTCTGGGTGCCCAGCAACCCGCAACAGCTTCGCCTAAGTAGCCCAAGGTTATGTTGAATTATATAATCAACTATCTATTTATAACTGGGTATTTAGGAGGCTTTAAATCTTCTCCTTTAAAAGGCAAAAAAAAAAAAAAAAAAGGAAAAAAGAAAAACCCCAACTCTGTGTGAGTCGACAAAGCAGATGGATAACCTCAAACCCCAGGCGTGAACTTGGAATGCCGCGCAGACTGCGAGAAGCATCTTCAACACGTGTAGTTTGCACTTGGCAAAGATCAAGACTCGTGGCGATGCACCATGATGGTCAGGACGTCTGGAGCTCAGATGATCCAGGGGGGACGTGCTGTCAGGACGGGGACGTTCATCCCAGCATCGCGCGTGACCACGCCGTCTGCGCTTGAATTCTGTCGCTAGGGGACAGGCTGGAGGACTAGGTAAATCCTCAAAGGCGGTTAAGAGCCAGAGCTCTCCAGAACCGTAAGCGGCCTCCTCCCGGAGACGAAGCAGGCCAAGTGACGGTTCAGGGACACGGATCTGATCACAGGCTGCCTGCTGCAAATCATTTATGGTTCCCAGTGTCATGCAGGCAGGGCGTCTCCGTGGTCGTCTGCAATCTGTGTTCTGCTCACTACACTCTGGGCGCCCTCGCCCTGCGTCTACTCTGCCCCTAGTCCCCATGCTGTGCCGCACCCAGACGCGCCTTTGCACGGGGCCTGAAGTCCCCCTCCTCCCCAGGGTTTGGCAACAGTGAGCCTCAGCGGCTTCCAAGGCTGGGAGAGGGGCTTCCGCAGGGGCCCACAGTTCCCTGGGCTTCCATACCAACCCTGGCCCTGCGGAGGGGCAGCTGCCTCTCTCCTGATTTAAGCTCCTTGGGGGCAGGGACCCCATTTGTTACGTGTAGCGCCTGCATCCAGGCCCATGTTGTTTGGCACAGAGGAGGCATCTTCTGCCTTTTGAGAAGCAAAGGGGAGGAGAGAAAGGGATGGGTAAGGTTTCCTGCAGGAAATCGGAGCCAGCCTGGACCTGGGTGAGAATGGCGAGGGTGTCCCAGGCAGAGGAGTGGAGAGCTCTTCTGGACACCCTAAAGCACCCTTATGGACACCCAGGTTCCGTAACCTGGGGGAACCTGGGGGAAGGGAGGCAGGTGGAAGGGGTGACATAGGCCTGGGAGTCTAGCCTCCTGCATAGGCCTGGGAGTCATAGCCTCCTGCTAGGCCTGGCACTGGAAGGTCCCCTCAGCTTTCTGAACCTCAGTTTCCCGGTTCAGAAAGTGGAGCTAATAATCACTGTGTTGCGGTGGGAATCAAGGGAGGCAGGTCACGTGGCAGCCTGCTGGGGGTCCTAAACCGCTAAAAAAATGTTGGATTTTGTTTTTTATTCTGAAAAGCATTTCAGGAATCCTAGGATCAAATTGGTGATGGGGGCTTTGAGAAGAAGGCTGGCAAGCTCAGACTTTCCTCTAGCTGCTGACAGAAGGTTCCAGAAGCCGGCAAGCTGAAGAGGGGTGCAGCCAGGACATCTGGACTGTCTCCTGCCCAGCTGTAGAGTTCAGGGATTGGCCTTGGTGTCCCTCCCTGCTGGCTGTCCCCTCCCAGCTGTGAACACAGAGGTCAAAGCTAGATTCCACCTGTGACCATGGCCATCTGTGGGATGGGGAACTGTGGCCTTCTGACTGAGCTGGCCGCAGCCTCCTCCTGCTGTCATCAGGGTTTCAGGCATCTGAGCTGCGGCCTGGAATGGGCCTTGCAATCCAAGAGGAGGTCTTGGGGCAGGGCTGGGGCCATCTGTGCTGAAAGAGGACTGAGGGACCCTGGGAAAGACCGTCCGTTTAGTGTCTACCTTGCCTTCTCTCCACGTGTGGCAGGTGCTGGGGGAGTCGGCACCTCCTTCCAGCTCTGCTGTCTCTGGTCTGGCTCTGGTCCCACTGCTGTCCTTCAGCTGAAGGAGGCCTGCCCCCTGGGCCCAGCTGCATGGCCTGGGTCTCTGATGCTCGCACAAGGGGGCCAGGCACGGAGCCACCTTGGTGAGGGCCAGGGTGAGAGCAAGGGTGGCCGCTTGGCCCCTCGGGCATAGGGAGCACATTCTGCTGAACCTCAAGGGCCAGGACCGCTGGGCCTCCCACGGCACCCTCCTTGTCCCCTGCTCCCTTGCCTCTCCTTGCTATACAGGCTCCCGAAGTGAGACTCTTTTTCTGGCACCTCAGGGACTTTGCACGTGCTGGCGTCCCTGCCAGAAATGTTGTCATCCCACACCCACAGCCTTGCTGGCCAACTTGTGTTCCTCCTCCAGGCTTAGCCTGGGCATTGCCTTGTGGGAGATGTGCCTTCCCAGATGTCCAGATCTGCGTGAGCTGTCTTTGTGTGGTCCTCCTGACTCAGCCCTCACTCACCCTTGTCAGACAGCTTATCACCCAGGACCTGTATAATCAATTTTCTGCCTCACCCACTGCACTGGAAGCACATGAATGTTCCTCAGTATACTCCCAGGGCCAGCATGATGCCTGGCATATAGTACTTGATATATTTTTGCCATATGGATGGATAGGTCTAAGAATGGATGATTGGGGGGCACCTGGGTGGCTCAGTGGGTTGGGCCTCTGCCTTTGGCTTAGGTCATGATCTCAGGGTCCTGGGATCGAGTTCCACATTAGGCTCTCTGCTTGGCAGTGAGCCTGCTTCCCCCTTTCTCTCTGCTTGCCTCTCTGCCTACTTGTGATCTCTCTCTCTCTCTGTGAAATAAATAAAATCTTAAAAAAAAGAAGAAAAAGAAAAAAGTAAAAGAAAGAAAGAAAGAAAAGGAAGGAAGGAAGGAAGGAAGGAAGGAAGGAAGGAAGGAAGGATGATTGGATGGACAGACCCAAGGTTGAGTGATGACTAAAAGGATGGATGGATGGGCGGGTGGGTTGGTGGATTGGGGGGCAGGTGGGTTGGTGGATGGATGGGTGAGTGGGTGAGTGGATGGAGGAAATCATGCCTATGCCCATGCTGGGGAAGGTGTATGGATGAGTATCTGGGGGAATGGATGGATGAAAGAATATAGGAAATGAATTGTGCAGACATGGAAGAATTAATGATGGATGATGCATGAGTAGCTGGCTGACTGGGCAGGTGAGTAAATAAATAGAGAATGAATGGGTAGATAATCAATGCATGCATAATGGAGGGCTGGAGGAATGGAGAATGGATGGATGGGTGGATGGATGGATGGATGGATGGATGGTGGATGGATGGATGGATGAATAGATGGATGGATGGATGGATGGACAGATGGATGGATGGATGGATGGATAGATGGATGGATGGATAGGTAGATGGGTGGATGGATGGACAGATGGATGGATGGATGGAT
>PISX010014933.1:0-51357 GCA_004024625.1 Mellivora capensis | reverse complement strand
TCAGATTTGCCAGCCCCTACAATTATGTACACTAATTAAAATCAATCAATCAATCAATCTCTCTGGAAACATACAGGCTCTGGAAAACCATTATAGAATACCCCAGAGTTTAAAATCTTGTTTGATGAGTATAGAAGACCCAAAGCTAAGTCCCTCATGTCCCTCAATCAGTTCATTCATTTAAGAAATATACAAGCATCTGCTGTGTGCTACATTCTGAAGATTCAAAGTTGATCTAGAGCCTTGTCCTCAAGGACTTGGGAATAGGGGAAGTTTAGTTGAGGAAAGATACAATACAGTAAATATGCAATAAATTAGAATGTAATAAATATAAGGTTACAAGCTCAGGATACTAATCATGGGAGCACCCAGAGGAGGGAGGGGCAGAACACAACTGAGGTTCCTGCATCAATTGAATCTTACTGCCTGTAATCAAAATACTTCATCATATATTCACCCTTGAAAACCAATTACATACCTTACATGTTTAAATTTAAAAATACATTTTAAAAGATATAGAATGTGAAAACAAACACAACAGAAATACTACATTGTTAGTATTTCTTTGGAGTTTTTTTTTTTTGTTTTTTTTTAATAAGCTGAACTGAGTAAGGAATCTTAAAATAGGAGTCAGAATGTTGAAGAATCTTGTTCCAGTTTCAAAAGCCAAACTGATTAACTGGCACTGTAAAGATATGTACAAAATCTCACAGTTCATAAATCTCGAGCATACCATGTAAAATGAATATTGTAAAATGGGATCAGTCTTTAATTCTTTGAAATG
Organism: Mellivora capensis; assembly: GCA_004024625.1. Taxonomy (NCBI): domain Eukaryota; kingdom Metazoa; phylum Chordata; class Mammalia; order Carnivora; family Mustelidae; genus Mellivora; species Mellivora capensis. The sequence goes on along the minus strand of PISX010014933.1, from coordinate 50,573 downwards.
TAATTAGATATTAAATCATAAAGTCCTTACTTTGAAAGCATCTTAAGCATATATGAAAAGTGATTACAATCATTTGTAATCTTAAATTCATTTGACTCTATGTTCATTTAAGAATACTTCAAATTAAAAAAAAAAAAGAATACTTCAAATTGGGCAACTGGATGGCTCAGTCTGTTAAATGTCTGCCTTCAGCTCAGGTCATGATCCTATGGTCCTGGGATCAAATCCCACATTGAGGTCCCTGCTCAGCAGCGAGTCTGCTTCTCCCTCTCTCCTTGCTTCTACCCCTGCTCATGCTCACTCTCTCTATCAAATAAAGAAATATTTTTTAAAATAAAAAAAATTAAAATAAATTTTAAAAAGATTACTTCAAATTAATTTGCTATAGCTTTAGCTACTTGTAACTATGCTACTAATATTACCAAATAATATAAAAATTCAAGTTCTATGTTCACAGTAAGAAATGTGACCACAAATTTAAACAATAAAAAATCATTAACTTAAGAACAACAGTTAAATCTCAATCAGAGAGTGAAGAGTGATAAATAAAATGAAAATCTTGGATTTTTAGCTTTGGTCCTTACTTAAATAAGGCAATTTCTTTAATTCCCAGTAGTCTGAGAATTTGTAATATTTCATAACTCTGTCAACTGGCATACTAAAGACTATATCATACAAAAACTCCTATCAATATATTTTTTTTAAAGATTTTATTTATTTATTTGACAGAGAGATCACAAGTAGGCAGAGAGGCAGGCAGAGAGAGAGGAAGGGAAGCAGGCTCGCCGCTGAGCAGAGAGCCCGATGCGGGGCTCGATCCCAGGACCCTGAGATCATGACCTGAGCCGAAGGCAGAGGCTTAAACCCACTGAGCCCACCCAGGCACCCCTCCTATCAGTATTATTATATGACATTTTCTTCTCTGTGTTTGTGATTAGAAAGAAAAACATTTTCCAGGGCGCCTGGGTGGCATAGTCAATTAATAGTCTGACTCTTGTTTTCAGCTCAGGTTGTAATCTCGGGGTCCTGAGATTGAGCCCCACGTAGGGCTGTGGGGTAAGCACAGAGCCTGCTTGAGATTCTCCCTTCCCTCTACCCCTCCCGCTCATGCTCTCTCTCTCTCAAAATAAATTAATCTTAAAAAAAAAAGAAAAACATTTTTCAACATTAAACTGCTGATAGGTATTATTAAATTAACACAATCTCATTAATTTTCCACAATTACTCTTTATCAGCTGGTGAAACCTACATCCCCATAGTAGGCACACAATAAATATTTGCTAACAGAATGAATGAAATGTGCCTAAGTTCTATTCAACATGGACACTGCCAGAGGTATAATTCTTTTGTGAAGATTAAGAGATTCTCTTTTGGGACTATAGGGACCTCCATATATCCACCCTCTAAGAAACTACATAAACTAGCATCACACCAATACTTCATGAAACTACTGGAGCAAATTAATCAAGATTTCTACTGGGCCCACAAAAGCTTTCTATTCAAGTACAAATACCCTGCTATCAATTTGAAGCTCCACACCCTCTGTGCTGAGGCTGGAAGGCTGAAAAGGCCCTAAGATATCAATCAGGATACCGCAAGAGCCCCACCGGCTTCTCTGCTAATCCCTGGTTAATTTCTGGGGGCTTCGAGTTGGTCACTTCAAGATTCTATGATTAAGTAATTCTAGGACACAAAGCAATTTTACCTTCAATATTCCTTTGGAGGGTACAACGTTTCAGAAGTCTTATAAAAGTGGTTTTTAACCTTGTTTGGCTGATGGACAGCTTTGAGACTACAAAATGCTACAGACACTAATCATCGCAAAAACAATTCCCACACAGAAAAAAAATGTAATAAAATATCAGGAGAGTTTAATGACCCTCTGAAGGGGTTCATGGAACTCATGTTAGACACTTATGTTTTATAAATTTAAATAGAATTCAATAAACTGGAGACATGTTAATAAGTTTGAAAACAAAGCAGCACTTTGCACCTGGTTCTTTTTTATTAACAAATTAAATTTTAAATTTCAAACAATAGTAAGAGGAATCAATTATTTTTATAAGTATCAAGGCGAAACATGGTTTCAAAGAACTCCAACTACTAGCTTAGAACATTAAACTATGTTTGCAAATCAGAATTCCAGATAAGTGATATCCAAACCATTATGATTATATGTCAATCTCAATTCTGATGAACCAAGTATAATTTATTACAACACTTATTTAGGATTCCAAACTTAAACAAACATATGTTCCATTTGATTATCTTTCTTTAGATACCCATTTGGACATAGGCCTTCAATAAAAATATAAAACTAAATATAAAATATTGACTTGCTAAAATGGCTTTAATTTCTGAAAGATTACATAGCAATCGTATACTTTAAAAGTTGAACATAACTAATTTATAGTTAAGATTGGTTAAATCTGGGGCACCTGGGTGGCTCAGTGGGTTAAGCCTCTGCCTTTGGCTCAGATCATGATCTCAGGGTCCTGGGATGGAGACCCAAGGCGGGCTCTCTGCTCAGCAGGGAGCCTGCTTCCCCCTCTCTCTGCCTGCCCCTCTGCCTACTTGTGATCTCTCTCTCTGTTAAATAAATACATAAAATCTTAAAAAAAAAAAAGATCGGTTAAATTTATTGAGTTACATGAATTTGTTCATTATACTACAAAAGAAAGGAAAGTTAAGGGAAAATTTTAAAACACTTTTCAATGTAAAAGGAAAGGAAGTAGAGGGGCCTGACTTACCACATACAGGGAAAAAAAAGAGCAATTACACAACTCTGCAGAGATTCATTAAACATAGGCAAATAATGGTGTTAAGGTTTTTTAAATCATCCTCAGAATGTCAAAAGCATGCGAATACCTGCTCTTTTAGTACGATTTCCAACATAGACCTTTTGTGTGAGCTTCTCTTAGGATTCTTCTCATCTAAAAACGGGTCCCCAGAGAACCAGCAAGAAGAAATTCTATGATTATTTTCTGATGCAATAAAGGGAGAGGTTTTTTAAGGAAAAATAATGACTCTGCCCCAATTGTGATGGGCATATCCCTATCAGGAATATAAAAGTAAAATGGCTATAATTTCTGGTATATTTCTTTTGTCTTTTTAGATAAAGTGTATCTTCTTGAGGGATCTTTTCATCAAGTCATGAAATCATAAATTAAGTCTTTTTACAAAAAGATTTTATTTATTTATTTGACCGAGATAGCACAAGTAGGAGGAACAGCAGACAGAGAGGGAGAAGCAGACAAGCAGAGAGCCTAATGTGGGGCTCAATCCCAGGACCCTGAAATCATGACCTGAGCCAAAGGCAGCCACTTTACCAACTGAGTCACACTGGCACCCCATAAAGTCTTTTTATTACCAATTACAAAAAATAAATTTATTCAGTTCACAAGTGAAAAGCATTTAAACACATTTATGTAACATACTTAGAACACAGATTCTGGATTCTCCAATGTTCCACTTATAAATTAAATTACTCGAGAACTATGAATAGCATCTGTGTCTACTTGAATAATTGCACATTCACCTGGAAATGAAGAAAATGTCTAGAACTTAGTCTATAATCATCCTTACAAGCCCAATTTACATTCTAGATTTTTACTTCTATCAAAGAATGATATACTTACTAAAAATTTGCAAAGATATCAATCAGCAACAGAATTAAATAAGAATCTAGAATTAATGTTTCTCTCCTCTTCAGCTTTAGTTTTCTAAGTCCTCCTTAAAGATACACTGGGCAAGGTCATACAGAGTAGGCTTCATGTGTGAATGCATGACAGCAGGAATTAGTCAAAACATCAGGGTTTTACCCCTCAGATTTGCCACTAACCTGCTTTTGTGACATCTGGTATATAGGACAACTTCTCAGAAACTCAGTTTCTGCCATGTGTAAAACAAGTATGTTAGAGCAGATGATCTTCAAGGCCACTTCCAATTAAGATACTTATGTAAACCTACATTTATGTGAGTATACAAATGAATAACAAAATTAGAATAAGTCCATACAAGACTATGATCATAGGTATATATGTAGGAATAAAAAATGGCAAAGAAGTGTATATAAAAAAAAAAAAGGCCACAATATTCACACTTAAGGTTTCCTTTCAAAGTTTAGGCTGGGGCTAATGATTAAAAAGGGCCCAGAAAGTCACATTCATCCAAATCCCCCCAAACCTCTTTTCATGCTATAACTATCCTAATGTCCACAAAGAGTATAACCTAATAGTGTGTTTTTCTCCCAGTATGACCACTCCCAATCTGGTCCAAGATGAACGGATACAGTCTATCTAGATCAGGGGCTGGCAAACTGTTCTGTGAAGAGCCAGTTAGTAAATATTTTAGGTTTTTCAGGCTATATGGTCTCTGTAGCAACTACTCAACTCTGCCTTCAGAGTAGAAATGCAGCTACTGACTAAACAAACTAATGAGTATGGTGGCTGTGTTCTAATAAAACTTTATTTACAAAAAACAGGCTGCAGGCCAGATTTAGCCCATTGGATGTAGTTTGCAACATCTGGTCTAGATCACTTCAAGAAACCAGATGGTATAAACCAGCTGTAAGTGAAGGTGACATAGTTTCAGAATAGAAAATCACTACAAAGAAAACAACTATGAGTCATTTTAAAATTTTAAAAGAATACCTTCAGCCTAGTATTAGAGCATGATAGAGTAGCAACTACCTATGCAGGTATTCAATACATATTAGATGCTTAATATATAGAGATTCCCTCTCCCTTCTCAACAGTGTCATCCCTCAAGACAGTAGTTGCTGCCTAGCCATCCTTCTAGAAATCACTTATTCTGGCCCTCAGATAAAAGCTGGCCCTTGATTCTTCTAGATCCTGGCAAACATGCTCCTGGTACCATTGTATCAAGGTTTTAGCACTCCTTCATTCCCTTTTCCCCCCATTAACCTAAATCTGCAACTTCACAATCTTTTCCATCTGAGCCTTAAATCTCAGTATTACTAATTACTCACTATTGGGCCAGGGAAGGTGGTAAAGAAAAAGAGAACAGAAAGAAGAGGATAGAGAGAGGGTAGGTAGATTCTGGTGGAGGACAGGGGAGTGGTAGCATTACCTCTCTTTCCTGACTCTAAGAAGGAGCCAGGGGCTACTGTCATTTTAAATAAAAATGTTGTCTACTCTAGCGAGAACAAAGAACATTTCACTTTATGCAAAGTGATCCCTAATGAAAGAACTCAGTTCTAAGGGGGGGGGGGGAAGGAACCACAGTAAGCTTTATTCTTATGCTTTTATCTAGATCATTCTGCCTCCAGCTGTGAAACTGAGGTTTTTAAAGCTCTAAAGAGCCTCTACTGGTAACCATGGTTACTACTTCAAAACAGTACCAAAAAAAGTAGGAGGGGATAGCAATTTGAGGAGAAAAACAGTTTTCTTGATTTTCATCAAATGAAGCTATAATAACGAGAGACAGTCTGATGGCTGGGCAAGGGCCTCAAGACTATCACTTCTCCACAGAGCTGCTGAGGTATTTGATCCCTCAGCCTTACAGGTCTAGAACCTCAATGGGTCATTTTACCTTACTCAAGGGTGATCCCCAAAAGCCAACTTCATAATTTACAATGGACATTACTGTGTAAACTCAACTGATATTCTTGAATTTGCTTTGCAGCAGAAGCTTACTTGGGGAAAAAAAGAGGGCAAGGTTGCTTAGAAGTATATGAATCCGAGCCTAAGAAGCTACCTATGGTTTTCATATAAAGCTGCCCAAGTAATGTTTCTCTATCTTTGCTAGTCAAAAGGTTTCCATCAAATGTTCCTCTTTTCAAATCCCTTAGCAACTTTCTCAGTTATTTAAGAATTCATTCATATACAATACCACCCATGTTTCAGGCACTGTAAAAGATACTGGGTACATCACAATAAAGAAAATAGACACAACTCATGCCTTTGTCCGGTTTACAGTCTAATGGAGAAGAGAAACATTAGATACACGATGAAAAGTTGTGTTAACGTCCTGGCGATTCACAGACAAGTACCCCTGGGGATAAAAATATGTTTATTAAAAAAAAAATTAAAAAAAAAAAGTTGTGTTAACGTGCTATGAAGGAAAAAAAAAACTAAAGCATTTTTACTAGGGTATCAAGAACAGCTTCTTTGATATATAAACATACTGAACGTTGACAGCTATTGATACTGGGTAATGGACTCACAAGGATTCCTCATACTCTCTACTTTGGTATATGCTTAAAATTCTCAAAATAGAAGTTTAAAAATGCAAGATATAAGAGACCTGAAAGATAAGGAGGTACTAAACAGGTAAAAGCTGCCAGAGAAGAGTGTTCTCTGGGTCGAAGGAAGAAGATACACCTTAATCCAGAGAACCTGGGAGCCTGGCACACTACAGAGATTAAAGCCTCCACACCAGCTAAAGATCTTTCACATCCAGGGACACCTGGTGGCTCAGTCGGTTAGGCATCTGCCTTCAGCTCAGGTCATGATCCTGGGGTCCTGGGATCGAGTCCCACATCAGGCTCTCTCTGCTCCCTGGGGAGCCTGCTTCTCCCTCTGTCTCTCTCCCTCTTTCTCTGTCTCTCCCAGTCTCTCATGAAAAAAATACATAAAATCTTAAAAAAAAAAAATCTTTCACATCCACAAGCTACAGATGAAAAATATTCCAATTAATAGTAATGGAAGGCACTTTTATTGAGCCTCCACTAAATGCCAGGCAGTGTGTTAAGAGTTAATGTGCTTTGTCTCATATGTGTCCCAGAACAATCCGTAAGAAAGGTACAATTATTCCTAGTTCGCAGAGGAGGACCCTGATGTACAAAAGATCAGGTAACGTGCCTACATCTGATTCCAGAAACTATGCTTTTCCTTAACTACAATCACAAAGTCTTCCTACCACATATCCAGATGCCACTGCTAGTTATTAAGTTTTACTCAAGAATTCTAAATTCTTGTTCCATCTCAACAATTAACTGACCATGCGCTTAAGTCAAGTCACTTCACCTTTGGACATTTCACAAAATGAGACCAAATTAGATGATATTAAGATATTCCTAGCTTTTAAACTCTATCCTTTATGACTATATTACTAATTTTTTTCCATGCCAGAAGTCTATACCTATCATATTTGGTAGAGCATATGGAATAATTTAGGCAACTAACTAAATCTGAACAACTCACTAATTAACCATTCTACAATCACTGGTCAACTTTGTACCAGCTACTCTTCTAGGTATTAGAAATACAGTAGTAAATAAAACAGTTAAAAATCTCTATCTTTGTGGCACTTAGAACTTAGCAGGGGGGAGAGAGACAACACATAAAACAAAGAAATAAACAATATCGTACATTAGGATATGGTAAAGGGGGCACCAGGGTGGCACAGTCGGTTGGGTGTCCTACTCTGGGTTTTGTTTCTGGTCATGATCACGGGGTGGTGGGATAGACTGAGTCCCCATCAGGCTCCACGCTCAGAGTGGAACCTACTTGGAATTCTCTCTCTCTCTGCCCCTCCCCCATCTCTAAAATAAAAAATATATATATATTTATATATATATATTTTATTATTTATATATATATATATAAATATATATATATGTATATATATATACTTTTAAGTATATAGAAAGTACTATGGAGAAAAATAAACCAGGGAAGGAGTTTGCTGATTCCCCCCCTCACCTATTATGAGCAGGAATATACCAGTCACAAAGGCAAATAAAGACAAACAGTACCTGAGTCCTTGCCCTTGAGCTGACCACACTTGAGAGTAACCATAAATATGAGGAATTCGATAAAAGACAAATAAACAAAGTACTATGGAAACACAAAGGATAGGGCCATAAGGCAGAAGGAACTGAACTGCAAGCTGGATTCTGTTCTTTGAAACACATACAAACGTATACAACAACAAAAAGAAAAGGAACCATAGAAAAAGAAAATGAGACCTATATTTTAAAGCCACATTCCAAAATTTCATAAAACCTTACTGATAAATATTTAAAGAAGATACAAAAGAAACAGAGACACAGACTATTTTCCTGTTTGGGAAAATTATTATGAAGACACAAAATGATCTCCAAATTACAGGTTTAATACAAATCAAATAAAAACAAAAATATTTTTCAGAAACATCATCATAAGAATCTATACTATAATTAAAAGGATAAGAGGGTAAATGTGTAAGAAAAAACAGAGAAATTTTTAAAGAAGAGTAATGAGGGTAGATATATACTAATGATTATGAAAACAGTTATTAAAATACTTTTCCCATTTGCATTTCCTTCTGCTGACTTCCCTACTATTCTATAATAGCATCCATGTGGTTGAAGAAATTTAGGAATATGAAGAGAAAGAAATAGTTAATATTCACCTAAATTTTAAAAAGGGTTTTATAATAAAAGCCTTGAAATTCTAGTTTTCCCAAAGGAAAAAAAAAAAAATGACACTAGTATCTTCTAACCAAACCTGAAAGACTCAGATTATAGTTTTTTTCTTCATTATAGAGCAGATATTCCTTCTGCTCATGATGGCTACAAGGTAAGGCTTGTTACCTAGGATAGAAGGAGGATCAAACCTAAAGAAAGTGTGAATTAAAGCCTCAAATTCCTAATTCTGGCCAGAGGATTGTAGCATTAAAAATTTGAGACAGAGAAAGGAGAAGTGAGTAGACCAATATTCCCACTGCTCTCTGCAGGTAGAGGCTGCAAAAGGAAAAAACGTTTGATGTAATAAAGAAATCGGGGAGTCAGAATGGCTTCTGCTCTCCTTCCTATTGAGACTGTGCCAAGTGTCTGCCTTCCAGGAGCATCCCCCCACCACACATACTACTGAAGTCTCACCTCCCCTCTATACACACCCCGCACAAGCTGGAGATTACCATCAAAATATATGCAGAGAAACACGATCAGATTGAGGAAGGGTATGAGATCAGTTCTGGAGTCTCCCTTTTCTATGCATCATGGAAGGCACTGGGAAATTCCAGAGGGCTCTGAAGTAGTACAGGAAAGGTAATTAAAGATGCTGGATAGTCAGTTTACCAGAAGAGGTCACTGTGATTAGGAGCAACGTAACTCCATTGCAGAGGCCTGGAAAAGAGACCACCTGGCTAGGGAGCCAACGCAAGCCCAAGCCGACCTCAGGTTATCTTCAACACCTGGGAAGGTGGGCAATGCATCCTGGGAACCAAGAGAACAGACCTCAAGTAACATCAGTTGTAACATCAGTCAGACATCTGAAGAACACCCAAGGACAGGTCTGGTAGCACCACAGTAGTCATAATTACAGGGAGTAGCACAACCACTTACACCGAAGGGGACACAAGAGTAACCAGGGGAGACAACCCATGGACCACAGGTCCTTGACACCCTTCTACCACTACAAGGTCACACAAGCCATAGACATCCAACCTGTAAGTCTGGATTCCACTGCGGGAAGGTATGAGGTAAGAGATGATATCTGAATGAACTGTCTCCAAACAGAGACTGAAATATCCAACGAGGTTCATTTAAATTACCGGATAAGACTGAGTTTACCAGACTGAAGTAGGACTGTTACTCTTCCTCTAGTTACCCAGTGACCAACGTCCATCAAAATGAAAAAGATAAGTTATAAAGAAGCTACATTTTTCTTTGCACTCCTGAGTATGAGGAAGTAGCAATCCTGCTACAGATTTTATGATGTTTATTTTACGTGAGAATTCAAAATCTCTCTTGGCACATTACACACCAACATCACTTTAAAACTAACAGTGGCGTTCTGGTTCGAGATGGCAGCCTGAGCCCATTTATCCACCTCTTCCCTGTCTTAAGTACCTCATGTCAGGAGAGCCTGCAAGTGTAAACAGACCACAGAACAACTGAGTGAAAAACCACCAGAGATGACCAGTACAACTCTGATGGTAAGTAGTAATGCTGGTCTAAAGTCTTTAAAGTCTAAAGTCTTTGTCAGAGGACTGATCGTGTGAACTTTGAGATGGAGGTAATAGGCTATGGACAATCTCTATGGGGCAGGGAAGGGGATTAATTAATCCCCCAGAATTAATCAGAACTCTCCCTGCATATAAATTCCTTCCCTATACCTGAAACTGAGAGAGGGACAGGTCCCAGCTTGTTAGCCTTGTCTCTGCAAGTGCCTGATAAAGAAAAAAGGAACTCAACTTCCCATTCGCCGGAGCAGTAGAAAGCCAACCTGCAGAGTCCTATGGTCAGTGATGATATTCAGTGAAGAAGATAATGCTTTGTAAAGGAGAATATTGACCTTTTTAGAATTATACCGGTTACCAAGATGTTAACAGCATCAGAATCACGTAAGGGTTTAGGTGCCCCACCCCAGACTTACTGAATCAGATTTTTTGAGGCCAGGAATTTGTATTTAAACTGGGTCCCCAAGGGACTATGATATATTCAGGTTGATAACCACTGATTCAGACCTTCATTTGAAAATACTGTAAAGAAGAACAGCTAAGACTTGCCAGCTATTTAATAAAAACTAAGAGAGGCACTAAAAAAAGGGGCAAGGGCACACTGACCCAAAGCAAGAAAGGTAACAAAGAGAAATTAAAGGTCCTTAATTTTGACTACTCTCTTCAGAGAGATTCAAGAAGTGAATATATTCATAAAACAAGAAAAATCTGTTCATAAAATGCAGTAAACAAGGAACAAGAAAGAATTGTTAGAAAACAAAAACAAAAATTATTTTCAAAATGAAATAGCTTAACGTTCAGTGAAGGCCAAGAAAGAGTAAGCCCACCCACTACAGCAGTCTCTCCCACGGAATACAACTAAAAGCTCCAGAGAGAAACTAAAACCAACCACCTCAAGACTCTAAAAAGCAAACAATGGCAAGAGCATTGAGGAGGGAAGTCAAAACTCAAGCAAACAATCAATATGGTGGTAAGTTTACTCTTTTTTAAAAAAAACCTTCATCTACCACTTAGACACGAGGATGGGCAAAGTCCCAGGATTATGCCGCAGGCACACACAGCAAAAACTCCAAGAAAAACCCCCTCTTTCTAGCTAGAGTAAAAGGGGCATCTGTGAGCTGGTAAGTGTATGTATGTTGGGTTGGGGGGTAGTTCCCAGTTCCTTTTTTTTTTTTTTTAATTCCCTCTCTCTGCCCTGAAGCCAGCCCAAGTCACAACACTATAAATCAGAGACAGAACACTTAAAAGACTAAGAGAAAATCTGTCCATCTGTCCTAAGGAAGTAGAAAAAGGAGCCAGGATACAATGAAGAGTATGGGGGAAATCCTCATGATGTATTTCTCTTTTTCCTTACTACTTCAACCCAGGAGGGCCCCAAGGGGGTACAACTGTGTAACAGTAGAGGGGAAGCGCTAAGACTCAAAGAAGGAAACCTCAGCTTTCTAGTGAGAAGGCCAGGAAAAAACTCCTGAGAGCCAAAGAATATAAGGAAAGTCCCCAAAAGTACGGGGACAGAGAAGATTCCTGATTCCACTAAGGTATGTACATATAGAAGCAGCATGAAGAAGTATAGCGAAGGCTGGAGGAACTGAACAATGATATAACCGACTGACCATAAAGATATAATATAGCGATACCAATTTTTCACCAATATATCCTTAGCTTGATCCAAATCTAATCAAAATCCTTCAAATCCTTATTAGAGGAAATCTGAATGCTTATTTCAAAACTTCTATCCCTAAAAGGAAATCACAAAATTAAAGGCAAATAAAAAGGTAAAAGTATTTGCAAAAAATATGACAAATATTCTTAACATATTAAAAACTTACACACAATGATTTAAAAACCTGTAAGAGAGATAAGTGGATAGAGGACCCTAAATACAAAGAAACAAATATCATTGCGCATCTATCAATTCACCAAACGCTAGTGGTAGGAGATCACCCAATGTGATAACATGGCGACAGGCATACTCATTCGTGGAGAGTGAGGAAAAGGTGACAGGATCTTATCAGGCAGTAATTTGACGTTAAGGAGCAAGAACCTTAGAAAATGTTGATGCTCTCTCACATTACTACAAGTTAGGAGTGTCTTCAATTCTAGATGAACATCTGACAGCTATGTGATACGAGGGAAGGCACACACCACTTTGAGCAGCAGTTTCTTCATCATAAAATATGAACACAAACCACTAATGCCCAAAGTTGTTGTTGTGATATTTTAAAAAGTATCACAGCATGTAAAAATGTCTTCAAAACTACAGAGCAGAGGACTGAGCCCAAATCTGTGAACTCTAGAGAATTTTAGAAGATCCTTAAAACACCCTGATTGAACCTGTGTAAATGTTCATGAAAAGGGACTGCATACAGCTTTAAGCAGACCCTCCAGTGGGTTCCTGATCCAAAAGAAAACTGAAAACCACTACAAGCAAAGATCAAAATCAAAGTGAAGATATTCTTCCCAGTGTCCAGCTTGACACCTGACACATTTTAGGCCTAAAATCAAGAATTCACTATAAAAAATCCAGGTTGTATTTAAGATGATATTAAACTTAACTTTATTTATCTCTAAAGCCCTCAGAGTAGTATTTAGTGATTTCTTACCGTATTTTTTAGATTTTACTTACTTATTTATTCATTCATTCATTTTGAGAGAGAGTGTCGGGGGGGGGGGTTGAGGGGGCAAAGGGAGGGAAGAGACCCTCAAGCAGACTCTGTGCTCAGTATGGAGCCCAACACAGGGCTCATTCTCATGACCCTGAGATCATGACCTGAGCTGAAAACCAAGTGTAAGATGCTTAACTGACTGAGCCAAACCGGTGCCCTTATATCTTAGTGCAGTAATTCATTCTGATGTAGCTGTAAAAAGAACCTGAAGTTAGGAAAACAACATGACAGTCAGTTATATCCATGTGGATCAATCACATGAAAGCAATGCAAGCTACTTTAGAAAATGGGGCAGTAAGTTAATATATTTTAAATGTAATAAGATAATTATGCATATCTTAATTAACTTATTGAGAGATGCATAATTAATACATAAACCATACAGTGACATTTCTCCTGAAGCAAGCAAATACTAGAGATTTTATGTATATATTTTAATAAAATGGGATATAAAAAATTATCATTGTCTCCAAAATAATTAAGACTAAGAGATTAATTCTAAAACTTCCATTTCTAGATGATGAACCACTTTTATTAAAAAAAATTTTAAAGCCCTAAATGTAAGCCACAGTGATAAAATTCTACCCACTCAAGCATATGGCAAACAGACTAAAAGGGAATTTTAACTATAATGAAAACTAAACAATTAAGAATTAAAAGTACTTGAGGATTTCCACTTCTGGGAAAGTGAAATAGATGTATTTTTTCCCCTATTCCTCTCACAAAAAGTCCTGTACATCATATGTAACAAACAAAAGAACACTCTAAAGGTGGAGAGAGAAGGCAGACCTGGTACAGACCTCAGGGTCCAAAGAAAATGACAGAGTAGTAAGTTCTACAGGTTTTCTTTTGTGCCTTAAATATCTCATCTAGGAGCTGAAGAAGCTGGCAAACTTAAAATACCAATGGACCCAGACCCTTCAAAACAAACAAATAAAACAAAATTCTGTTCTCCTTAGCAAAAGATCAGAAAAGGACAGTCTAGACAAAAGCTGTTATGCCCAGACAAACATCACAAAAAATTTTAAAAGCTGTGGACCCACCCCTCCACCAACAAAGGTCAAGTGGGGACCCTAGACTTCCACCCTTGCCAAGTTGTAACAGGGAGCCCCGCGCTATCAACCACAGTCGTGTCACAAAAAGCCAGCTGGGAAGCTTGGTGTCAGCTAAGACCACATGAAGAACTTGGACATTCACCTGGAAATAACAAGGTACCCCTCTCCCTCCCTACAATAGGCTTGTATCAAGAGAGGCCTAGTGAAGTCATGCCTTTCATCACTGCCCAACAGAAACTGGCCCTCCCCGTGGAGGCCATGTGGAAGGCAGTACTGAGGCACTCCTGACCCACCTAACCAGGGAAAAGTCAGGGGAAGCCAAAACTCCCATCCCTGACCAACAGTAATGAAGAATTTCCTAACAAACTCAGAGTTAAAGGAGGCAGAATGAGCTACCTGGGCTTCTATCTGCACCAGGCAGTAATGTTGCAGCAAAGCACTCTACTCCTCATGTTAGAGCCGTGCCAGAAGAAGCCATCTAAACCAGACTGTTTAGATAAAATCCAGAGTCCCAGAACATAATACTCAAAATGTCCAGGTACCAAATTAACATCATTCATCATACCAAGAACCAAGAATATCTCAAACTGAATAAAAGAAGATGACCCACAGATGTCAATACCATGATGACGGAGATGTTAAGATAACTGAAAAGGGTTTTCAGCAGCCATCACAAAAATGTCTCAAGTTACATACATGCCTAAAACAAACAATGAAAAAAATAGAAAGTCTCACCAGGGAAAGAAAAATATAAGGAAGAACCAAATGAAAATTTCAGAACAGTAAATATAGTAATTGATATAAAAGATTCAAGGATGAATATGACAGAATGGAAAGGACAGAGGGAAGAATCACTGACCTGGAAGACAGAAAAAAAAAACTACCCAATCTTAACAACAGGGAGAATATAATGAAAACAAATTAACAGAACCTTGGGGACCTGTGGAATATAACAAAAGATTTATCTTTCATGTCATCAGACTCCCAAAAAGAAGAAAGAGGGCAGGGCTGAAAAGTACTCTTGAAAAGTAAAAGCTGATAACTTCTAAGCTTGGCCAAACACATAAATTTAGGAATTTAAGAAGCTAAGTGAATTCTGAATAGGATAAGCCCAAAGCAAACACAAACAAGACACATAATAGTTAAATTTCTGAAAACTAAAGACAAAGAGAATGTAATGAAAACAGTGAGAGAGAAAAAAATGATGCTAAAAATTATGTTTTATAGGAAAAGACAATTCAAATGATAGATTTCTCAACTGAAACAAAGAAGAGATAAAGGTGGTGGCACAACATTTTTCACTGAAGTCCACACCTGATCATCTGTGTTTCTATATCTGTTTCTCTCTTGTTCATGACTCTTGGCACGCCTGGAATCCAGGGATTGAATGTCAGATATTGTGTAATAAAAACTGTAGAGGCTGTGAATGTTCCTCTTTCTCAAGAGAAGATTTTCTTTAGTTTCTGGTTGGCAATAGGAGCCAATCCAATCAGCTAACTTGAAGCTAGTTTTCAACTGAAAACTGTCTATTTCTCTAGTTCCCCTTATTGCTAGGATATAGTAATTCACAGATCTCATCTGAAAGCCGAGGGCATTTACCAGGACTCCTCTATCTCTACAGTACCATTAGACTGCTGAAAATTCTGCTTAGCTTCTCAGCCTCTCAGCAGCTGCTTTCTGCTCAGTATTTCTGCCTCTTAGCTTGTGCTTACTAATCTGCAACAATTTCTAGAGGCAACATGGTTCAGACTTTTGGGCTCACTTCCCTATGCTTATATTCTCTTCATGGTCTTGGTCACTCAAGTTACAGATGTCTTGGTAACCCTGAACTCCAAGACTCTCCACCCGTGTAAGACTGCCAAAAGCTCTCCTTAATTCCGGTTTCTTAGCAACCACTATATGTTCATATGTTCAGCTTTCCTGTCTCACGGTGGGGTCATCTACAAAATAGTGAAACCCCCCCTAGAGATAATATATGTTCTTTTTCCCATTGATAAAATTCAATATCC
The DNA here is from genome assembly GCA_004024625.1 of Mellivora capensis. Lineage (NCBI taxonomy): Eukaryota > Metazoa > Chordata > Mammalia > Carnivora > Mustelidae > Mellivora > Mellivora capensis. The sequence continues at coordinate 34,934 of PISX010014933.1, read as the reverse complement.
TAAAATAAAAATCCTTAGCAAGTTCAGAACAAAAGAAAAACTTCCCTCGTAAAGTTAGTTAACAACAACAACAAAACAATCCCCCACTTTGTTAAAACCTATTAGAAACCAATGGTAAATATTATACTTAGGAAAAAAATAATAGATGTATTCTCATGGATGTTAAGAACAAGATAATGAGGAAAATCACATGTACTATTCAACACAGTATTATAAGACTTAGCTAATGCAATAAATCAAGAAAAAGAAAACAAAATATATTCATTCTGGAAAGGAAAAGACTCCCAAAACATTGTTATCTGCATAAAATATGAATACCTATCCTTATAAAATTCAAAGAGAATAGGGTGAATCACTATTGGAATTCATGAGAGTGCTCAACATGATGTCAAGAAATAAAAGATGGATCCCTGTCCTTGCAGAAATTACATTCTCGGTCTGGCGAAAGGGTAAGGAAAACAGGTAATAACAATAAACAAAATAATCAACTCTGTTACAAAGTGATAAATGCTATGAAAATGTAATATAAAGTAGGGTAAGGGAACAGGTAGACTACAATTAAAAAAACAAAATAAAATAGAATCACTGCATTCCAGAAGAATCAAAAATAAAAATCACCTAGGAATAAAAAAAACTGTGATATATGTGTAAGGTCTTCAAGCAGAAAGCTAACAGTTCCAAAAGAACAAAACCTTCAAGCATAAATAGAGAACAGTCAATATACATTTTAAAAATATTAATTTTCTCCAAATTGATACATAAATCCAAATAATATGCTAGCAAAATTTTTCATGCCTCTTACGACACAGATTCAAAATACAAAGAAAAGATGCACATACACACACAGATATAAATAACAAAGACCATTATGAAAAAGAACAAAGCGGTATTACTTGTCCTACTAGTTATCAAAAACTTTTAACAACACAGTAATTGGAAGTAATGGCATATAAGTACAAAAATAGATCAAGGGAACAGAATACAAACTATAGAAACAGCACCTGTAAATATGGGATATTAGTATATACAAATATGGTATTAGCAGGAAGGCAGACTATTCAATACATGTTGCCAAGACAAATGGCAAACTATTTAAATAAAAGTAAGATTTAAATTCCATACCATCAACAAGTTAAAAAAGTAGAGAGAGAGAAATAAAATAGCTAAATGTGAAAATTAAATCTCAAGTTATTAGAAAAAAAGCTGAGGGGAGGAGAGAATAGGGGGGTTGTTTAATGGATATAAAGTTTCAGTTTTGTGTACACTTGAAACTAATATTACAATGAGTGTTAACTAACTGGAATTTAAATAAAACTTTTAAAAAAAAGTTTCAATTTGGCAAAATGAAAAAGTTCTGGAGATCAGTTGCACAACAATGAGAATATATTTAGCACTACTGAACTGTACATTTAAAAATAGTTAAGATGTAAAAGTTATGTTATGTGTTTTTTACAATTAAAAAAGTGTTAAGTGAATATTTTATGTCTGAGGAAAGAAACATTTCTCAAACTAAAAAGTACACATAAACCATAAAGGAAAAGATGGAAAAATGTGATAATTTTTTGTACAATTTTTGTATACTGAAGGACAATATAATCAAAATGAAAGATTAACAATAACCTAAGAAAAAATATTTGGCATTATATAACAGAAATAGAGGATGAGTAATCAAAAGAGCCAAAGAAATTCAAATTAGTAAGACAAATGTTCAACATCCAACAGGAAAAGACAAAGCATATTTTGAACATGCAATTCCCATTAGAGAAAATACAAATGATCCTAAAAAATAAAGAAAAGAAGCAACCTCACTAGTAATACTACTAGGGAAATACTTAAGACTGAGAAGACATTTTCTGCTAGTCAATTCAAAAAATGCTGAAAGCCTGATAATAACAGTTCACAAGTGTGAAACAATGCTTTACATATTAATGATGGAGGTATAGATTGAAACAACAGTTCCGGAAGATAATCTGGCAATATCTTCCAAGTTAAAAATGCATATATCATCACTATGTGCCTCCTTACGCTAGATGACAACACTGTCTATAAAACAGTCTTGACAAATAAAAGAAATCAAATCTGAATCTCATCAAGCATCCACACCCAATTAAAAATTTATAGGAAATACAGAGGACAGAAAAACAAGTTAAACAGTGTTATGGGATGCAATAAGCAAGAGCCAGAGTGTGGAAAAATCTTCAAGACAAACAGCCCAGTCACTCCAACCAATATACTGCAAGAATTTTAAAAACAGAAAAAAAATGGAGACAGGAAAAGAAAAGAGGGTTGGGGAGAAGGAGAAGATAATAAAGAGATGGAGAGAGGGAGCAAAAGGAAAAAAAAAAACACATTAAAAGAGATTTTAAGAAAAATAATCACATATCAACTAATCATTGTGATCCTTATTCGGATCCTAATTCAAACAGGTAAAACAATAAAAATACAGAAAAAATGTTATTGACATTAAGACAATTGAATAATTGAACACTATATTTAATGTCAAAGAATTATTATTCTGAAGTATGATAATTATGTTGTGATTATGTTTTTCTTTAAAAAAGGAAGCACTTATCTTTTCCAGAAATATATGAAATACTTATAGATCAAATGGCATGATAACTAGATTTGTTTCAAAATACGAGAGGGGAGAAAGTGACTAAAGAGTACAGATAAACAAGATAGGTCAAGGACTAATAATTGTTGAAAGTGAGTAGGAATTCATTATTCTATTTGTCTATTTTGGCATATGTTTGAAATTTTCCAAATAACACATTTTAAAAATGCATACACCATATGACTCAGCAATTCCACTCTCTTTATCTTGAAGGAAGTCTCATGTAGGCGCATGAGAAAGCACATACAAGGATAGTTCTGTCTTCATTGTTAGTAGTTTTAAAAAACTATAAACAATCTGCACTAAAAACCTTGAGGGTCCAAATAAAACTACGATATAACCATAATACAAAAAATAATGTAGAAACTGAAAAAAAGATGACAAAACACAGATCTAAACATATTGTAGACTGTAAAAATCATAATGCCAAACTATATAAATATTTCATTTATGAAAAATAATCCACACAATACTATATATTTCCTAAACTATGTGGGTGTATATATAGGTGTATTTAAATCAGAGTATATGTGTATATATTTATGTATCTACATAAATATAAATGGATTAAAAATATTTGAAAAGATAAGACAACAAATCTTTAACAACGGTTACTTATGAAGAGAATGAGAGAGAACCAGGACTGCAGAAATGCTCACGATGGACTTTAGGGGCTTCAGTTTTATCTGTCCTGCCAGTGTTTCAAAAATGAGAATTAGTTCTGTAGGTAAAATAACTAGTGAATACTAATTCACATTATTGCTATTGCTATCTCTTTGCAAATCAGTGAATCTTTTTTGACTTCTGTACAGAAACAGGACTGAGATATATCTCCTAGAAAATTAACTATACAACATATTCTTCTCTATAATAAAAAGAATTTACAGACAAGAATGCATCAATCTGGGGAAAAAAAATATTAGGTTTAAAGATTAAAACTGCCAATATTCTATAGTTTTTTTGCCCTTAAAAATTTTATGAGGTTTGACATAAGAGATTTTCTAATAGCAATACTATTATTGCAGGAAATTCTTTACATTTGTATATAACATATTCCCGAAAACTTGTACGAAAGATAAATGTGTGAAAAAAATAAAATGAGTTGCTGTTAAAGGGTTAAAAAACATGTATGTCCCTAATTTCACCAGACCAGTTATCAACAATATAACTACAACGTTTCTACATTTTCTTCAAATTCTGCCCTCTTACTTCACACACAATATTGGATTAACATACTTTCCATCTGATAAGCATCTGACTAAAGCCAAAGATTTATAATTTTAATCTTGGTCTTAACTAATATTCAGTTTATAAGCATACTTAAAATTATCACTATTAACTGAATTTCTTTAATTTTCTACTCATTTTTACAAAATAAGAGCAAGTATTTATCCCAAGGGCTATACAAATAATTTTTTTAAAGATGGCAACACTTTTGAAATAAAAATATTGGACTGACACAACCAGACAATTATCATGTTAGTTGATTACAAAAGTTTGTTTATTCATAAAAAAAAGCAGAGTATAATGTGCAAAAATACAGGCTGTATAAAAAAGTCAAAAGTACAGGAACAAAGGACTGCTTGTAATTATTATTCTTATCGTCACAACAATCCTAACACCATAAACAGACTTCAGGAAGTGGAACTTTACAAATATTTGTGGGAAAGATGCAAGAAATGGTCTTATTTTCTGTTTCTCTTAGATCTTCAGTCTATCCCCCATGAATTCATTCTCCACATTGAGGATTAAAAACATTTCATAAACTTCTCTTCAAAAATTACTTAATCAGGTTATTCCTCTGCTTAAAATCCATGAAGTCCTATGAGGTCCAAACAATACAGTTACTCTCTATTTCTTCATACCTCTTACCATTTTTGTTAGTGTTGTCTGTGTCCTAGTTGTGCAGTCTTTTTTTTTTTTAACTATAGCTTCACTTTTTAAAAATTATAGTTTGTGAACTATTGTACAGTAAATTGACTTTTTTGTGTATACAGGTCTATGAATTTTAACATAAATATCGAATAACGCAACCACCCACACAAGTGGAAGACGGAGCCTCATTTCCTGCAAAAAAACTCCCTCATGCTTACAGTCACACCCTCCTACCACACCTAAACCCTAATTGGTCTAATCAGAATGACTTTGTCATCTTGTCATATAAGAGAATGTCATGTAAAATGTCATACTATACAATAGGTAATCTGTTGAGACTTGCCTTTTTCACCTAACACAATGTCTCCACATTCATCCAAGTTGTTACATGTTTTAATTTACTTTTCATTGTTGAGTAGTAATCCACTGTAGGGATATACCACATTTTTAATCTACTCACCCAACAGGATAACATTCAAGTTGTTTCCAGGTTTTGGTGATTATGAATAAAGTTGCTATAAACATCTATATACAGATTTTTATGTCAAATTAAGTTTTTCTCCTCTAAGGTAAATACCCAGAGGATGACTGTTGGATATATGGTAATATATGTTTAACTATATAAAAAAACAAATTAGTTTCCAGAGCATTTAAAAAAAAATCAGTAATGTTAACCTCAACATTGCTAGTCATGTTGAAATTGTACTCTGTGATACAATATAAAGAAATGGGCACCTCATTTCCTGCACTGTTCTTCCCAAAACACCATAGCTTAAGTCTAATCATGAGGAAAACATCAGACAAACCCAATGGAGGGATATTCCACAAAATATCTGACCAATACTATTGAAAGCTTCAAAGCTATCAAAAAGAAGAAAAATCTACCAAACTGTCACAAACTAGAGGAGATTAAGGAAACAAGATAGTTAAATAAAATACAGGATTATGATGGCATTAGAAACAGAAAGACTGGTAAAATAGGAATAAAATCCAGAGTTTAGTTAAAAGTAATGTGCCAATGTTGGTTTCTTTGTTTTAAAATATAAACCATGGGGACGCCTGGGTGGCTCAGTTGGTTAAGCGGCTGCCTTGGGCTTGGGTCATGGTCCCGGCGTCCTGGGATCGAGTCCCACATCAGGCTCCTTGCTCAGCAGGGAGCCTGCTTCTCCCTCTGCCTCTGCCTGCCACTCTGTCTGCTTGTGCTTGCTCTCTCTCTCTCTCTCCCTCTCTCTCTCTGACAAATAAATAAATAAATAAATAAATAAATCTTAAAAAAAAACAAACATGATTTTTCATAAGGTGTTAACATTATAGGAAACTGAGGTACATGGGCATCCTGTATTATCCTGGCAATTTTTTCTGTAAATCTTTATAAATTCATTCCGAAGTTGTTGTTTTTTTAAGAAAAATATGTACCATTTTTAAAAAAGATTTTTTATTTATTTATTTGACAGCAGAGATCACAAGTAGGCAGAGAGGCAGGCAGAGAGGGAGGGGGGAAGCGGGCCCCCTGCTAAGCAGAGAGCCCAATGCAGGGCTTGATCCCAAGACTTTGAGATCAGGACCTGAGCTGAAGGCAGGGGCGAGAGAGATCACAAGTAGGCAGAGAGGCAGGCAGAGAGAGAGTGGGGAAGCAGGCTCCCTGCTGAGCAGAGAGCCGGGTGCAGGGCTCGACCCGGGGACCCTGGGATCATGACCTGAGCTGAAGGCAGAGGCTTTAACCGGCTGAGCCACCCAGGCACCCTGTATGTATCATTTTATATTGTCCCCAGAAATCCACAGTGGTTCCAGATTCTCTTGCTAGCACCTGGTGTTCTCATTACATATTTCTTACTTTGGTCATTCTAATAGGTTTGTACTGATATCTCGCTGTGGTTTTAACTTGCATTTCCCTAATGGCTAATGATTTTGGAAATCTTTTCATGAGTTTATTTACTAACCTTATAGCCTCTTTAATGAAATGTCTGCCTTTTGCCCATTTTTAAATGGAGGCATTTCTTTCTTACTGTTGAGCTTTGACAGTTCTTTATATATTCTTGAGATAAGCCTTTTATTGCATATGTGATATGCAAATACTCTCAGTCTGTAGCTTGTATTCTTAGTCTCCTTAACAGTGGCTTTCACAGGAAGCGTATGTGCTATGGTGAGTGCTGTGAAATGTGTAAGCCTGAAGATTCACAGACCTGCACCGCTGGGGAAAATAATACATTATGTGTTAATTTAAAAAATAAAATAATAAATAAATAAATAAATAAATAAATAAATAAACGTGGCCTTCACAGAGCAAAAGCCTCTAATTTCTATTAAATCCAATTTATCTTTTTTTTTCTTTAATGGATTATGCTTTTGGTATCATTTTTGAGAATTCTTCGCTTAACCTCAAGTCACAAGATTTTCCCTTATACCTTTTCCAAAAGCTTTATAGTTTCTCATTTTACATTTAGATCTGAAATGCATTTTTTAAAAAATATTTTATTTATTTATTTGACAGAGAGAGACATAGCGAGAGAGGGAACACAAGCAGGGGGAGTGGGAAAGGGAGAAGCAGGCTTCCCATTGAGCAGGGAGCCAGATGCAGGGCTCACTACCAAGAAGGGGGATCATGACCTGAGGGGAAAGCAGATGCTTAAGGACTGAGCCACCTAAGCACCCCCTGCAATGCATTTTGAGTTAATTGTTTTATAAGATGTAAAGTATAAATCAAGGGTTGTTTGTTTGTTTTTTGCATATGAATGCAAAGCCATTTACTAAAAAAAAGTTATTCTTTCTTTCCTGAATTGCTTTTGCACCTCTGTCAAAAATCAACTGGCCATATTTGCAGGTGTCCTATTTCTGGATTATCTGCTCTGTTCCAATGATCTATGTGTCTATCCCTTTACTAGTATCACACCATCTTTATTTCCACACTGACATCTTTGAGTAGCTTCAATATGCTATATGCTCCTTCCTTAAAGAGCTTCAGATATTCTGGTTCTGTCTGCCTGCACATTCCTCTTCTCCCACCTAGTTACTTCTAACTTATCTTTCAGAATCTGGCTTAAATGTCATGTTCTCAGGAAAAACTTCCCATCATGACGGTCAAAGAGGTTTCATGACAAAAGGAAAAAAATCAAGACATACCAGTTCAAAAGGGCTTCCAATTTTAAATTCAGCAAGAATCAGGGACTACCAATGGCCTTAAAAGCTATTTGGATTTCCTAAGCTCTGTAGTTTTTCTGTCAATGACCACCATCCATTCTGTACCTCTTCCTCCTTCTACCTTTCCCCTATGCTTAGCTGTAAAATCCTAAAAGCAAATAAGGAAAAGTGTATTTGTCATCCTGGTGGTAAGAAAGGGGGAGCTGCCAACAATACATAATTTTACTTCTGCCCTCAATAGGTCCTGGAGAGAGTGGATTCTCTAAGGAACAGAAGAACTTCCTAGGGCCTAGCACAAGGAGGAAACTCATCTAGTTTAACAAGAAAAAGGTCTATCCCCAACAAAAAAAAAATATAAGGCAGTATTAAGAAACAGGCTGATCTTTGTATGAAGTAACCACAATTTAAAGAACTGGTGGGTGGGGGAGGAGTTAAGACTTCTTTTAAAGAGCCTCTTCCCTTAAAATGTTATATAGTTGACAGTAGTGATTTCAAAATACTATAATCAAAAAGAAGAAGAAGAGGAAAAAGAAGAAGCAGCAGCAGCTCCAAGATAATATTTTCTTTTTTTAATTTATATTTAAATTTTAGTTCGTTAATATACAGTGCAATATTGGTTTCATGAGTAGAATTCAGTGATTCATCACTTACATACAACACCCAGGGCTCATCACAATTGCCCTCTTTAATATCCATCACCCATCTAGCCCATCACCTATCAAGCCCAAGCCCCTCTCACATCCCTCCATCAACCCTCAGTTCATTCTTAATCAAAGTTAACTAATATTTCTGAGCATTTTTGATATGCCAGGGACAGTGCTGGATACTTTACATATATGTTCTCATGCAGTCTTTCCCAAAAGTCTACAAAGTAGACATTCTCATTCTCATTTCTACCCATTTCTACTAGAAAAAGAAATTGAGCGTATATAGCCAAGATTGGTTCCATTTCCTCTTTATCTTTATTCTCCTGATGATTTTATAATTATACTCATTCTGAAAAAAATAAATAAATGAAAAACTTCAACTTAAACAAAAAAAGACAATAGACACGAGTACTGAGATGACAAAGGACTGTCTAATAAGGATTTTAAAGCAGCTATCAGTAAAATGAATCAATAAGCAAGCAATTATGAACTGTACTGGAACAAATGGAAAAACAGAAAGTTTCAGCAAAGAAACAGAAGATGAAAGAACAAAATGGAAATTTAAGAACTGAAAAATACAACAGCCAAAACTAAACTCACTGGATGGACTGGATAGTAGACTAACAGAAGAAAGACTGATCAACAGAAATTATCCATCTGAACAAAGAAAGTTAACAGGTTGAAAAAAAATAAATGAAGCATCAGGGACCTGTGGAACAACTACATAAGATTTAACATTCATGTCATCGAAATCCCAGAAAGAGAAAGAGTGTGCACTGCAAAATTATTTGAAGATACACGGCTGACAATTTTTCAAATGTAGTGAAAATCATGAACTAACAAATCTAAGAAGCAGAGCAAACTGCAAACAGGTTGAACCTAAAGACATCCAAACACAGGCACATAAAAACATTTCTGAAAACTGAACACAAAGAAAAAAATCTTGCAAGCAGCCAGAGAAAAACAGTGCATTTGCATATGGGAGAACAAAATTAGGATGACAAAGAGCTTCTCATCAGAAGTGGTCAGAAGAATTCCTTTACCATAAAAGAAGATTATCAAGAGCCAATATGGTGCATGCTTTTCACTTACATTTTAATTTTAGATAGTATTTACTGAGTTTCTGCTACAAAAATTTTAAAGAGTATACTCCTAACTCTAATTCCTACACCTCAATTTACTTTTTGTTCAAGTTTCAACATTTACATTCTACCTTATAATTGTATAATCAATTATATATTATAATTACATATGCAATTTCCACAGGTATCCACAGTCTTAGTTCTAATCTTAAGTGAGTTCAGTGTTTGTCATATTTAAAGAATACAACCAACAAGCTAGAACTATGGCTGATTCCCCATTTCCGTTTTATTTGGCCCCCTACCTAAAATGAAAACTCTTCCCCACCACTCCCCTATTTAACTTTTTTTTTTTTAAGATTTTATTTATTTATTTGACAGGCAGAGATCACAAGTAGGCAGAGAAGCAGGCAGAGAGAAAGAAGGAAGCAGGCTCCCTGATGAGCAGAGAGCCTGATGCAGGGCTCGATCCCAGAACCCTGGGATCATGACCTGAGCCGAAGGCAGAGGCTTAACCTACTGAGCCACCCAGGCGCCCTCCCCTATTTAACTTTTATCACGCACTTATCACCTGAAACTAATTCTGTGCTCTCTGTTTTCTTCTTTATTATCTGTCTCCTTCCTCCACTAAAATGTAAGTTCCATGAAAACACAGACTTTTATTCCCCTCAAAGCTATATGATTCATGTGCTTGTTTCTTGTGCTGGACATTTAGTTTGAAAATGGAGAGCTGAAAACCTTCTTTAGAAATGCAATATTTAAATAATGGGCATAAATTTGGAAAAAATGTGATTTCACAGGCAATTTTTATATCAACATTAGTGAGATAAAATATGTATGCAATAAGACATGTCTAATTTAAATGGACAGAGGAATATGTCTTAACAAAAGAACTACCACAATCAAGATTCAGAACACTTTCACTCCCCCAAAATTATCTTTATAACTCTTTGCAGTCCAGACAATTTTTACTTTAATAAAGGTATCCTAAATGAATTCTATGACAAATGGTTTGTCATGTTAACAGAACTTTTTTCTATAGCCACCAATTAAAGGATCAAAATGCTTATTTATATTTAGTGAGAAGAAAGAAAGAAAACTCTTATACATCCCTTCATGTTACACACCCTACATCTAAGAACATACCTTTCCCTCTTCTCCAGGGTGTGCGGGTCTATCTATTATTCAAGTCCCAACTCATGCCACCTTCTCTGCAAAGCTCTAAGTCTCCTCTACTCCTGTCCCTTCTCCAAATTAATCTCTGTGTTCCCACGGCACATCATTACCACCCTTATCTCAATATTTGTTACAGTTTATAAACAATTGTTAGCCCATTAAAGAAGGAATCATATATTATGCATATGTAGAAAACCCAGTATCTGGCATGCAGAGAAGACAGTACATACTCAATAAATAATCTTAAGATTCAGGTAAAACATCACCTACTCGGCAAAGCCCTTTTCCAACTCAATCTCTAACCCTAAAAATATAAAATTATTTAGTTATGCACATGGGTATGTTCCTCTAACCCACTACTCAATTAATTCAACTGAATTATCAATTCAATTAAGAATTCATCAGATGGTCATCTAAAGCTTTCATTTACATTTTCAATTCTGAATGTTAAACATTAACACACACAAATACTGGCCAACGGCTTGATAAAATGCTTGCTATTTTTTTTTTTTAAAGAATCTGCACATGTTTATCTAAGATAATTTAATTTAAGATGTTTCTCTATTTTGTAAACAATGCAGATTTTAGTGTTGCACAACTACTGGCAACACGCTGGTTTTTCTTTAAAGATCTCTTCTTAGTTTATTCCAAATAAATTTCATGACCCTAATATTCAGTACAATGAACTGCTTCATAAATGAAAACTTTCGCTACCCCAGTGTCACTAAAATGTTAAAAATTAGGTGGGGTGGGGAGGAATCTACTTTTTCATAAAGCCTTAGATGGCAAAGTAGGCCTTCAATTCATAATTTCTAAAGTCTGATCCTTCACTAGATTATAATTTTTTAAAAGTTCTAGCGATATTTTTGATAGAACGATGAGAGTTGACACAGTTTTCTTCTATCTTCAATGAAGAAGGAGAGAGATACAAAAATGAAAGTAAAGCTGAAAGAATTACATATTTGTGTGGCACGGTTCAATGGAGGCTTCCTAAGACAGTTTTATTTTGACTCTGAGCATTTTTTAAATCATTTTAAATGTTAATATTTCAGTAAAAAATTTTTCCCTGTATATTTAAATTTTTATTTAGTCTTCTAATAGCACTGTCCTTTTATAGAACAAAGTTTAACTCTTAAAATTAATAAAAATAACATTAGCACAATCATTGTGAACAATCATTCCTATCCATAGTTCAATATGAAAAACAAAATAGCTTTACAATTACTGTAACTGTACTTCTTACATGAAGCTCCACTGCATTTCCAACAGAGTTTAAACTGATCTCCCTGCCTGCACCTGTCCTGGATACTCATGCCAGATTAAACTTCTTGAATTAAATAACTCTTCTAAAGTCAACTTCTGTTGAAAAATCATCAATGACTTCCCATACTACAAGAATGAAGTCTCATCTAGTTAGCTTGATTTCCCTACAAGTCTACTCAGAACACTGCCTTAACCTATGCCCTAGGTCCTTCCTTATCTTCTACTCAGTTGATACCGTCAGGCCTTTCCTCAGACTGACCCTCTTCTGGAGCACCTTTCCTAACTCCTGGCTCACAAGAGAAATCCGTATCTTACTGAACTTTCACACTCCAGTTCAAACTTCTCCAAAAAATTCCTCAACAGCCAACTTGTTCCCCATCTCCCTTCCTGTACTTATAAACAGGTTCTGTATGTGTTTATTTCAATTTAACTTGACATTATTCCACTGATTTGTTCATTTCAATAATAACAATTGTTAGGTACTTACAAGAGAAGCTATTCTAGGCACTGCTGTTACAACAGAGAACAAAAGTGATACAGTCCTTGTTGTCATAGTACTTACCCTTATACACTTATATACAGTGGATATGAAGTATTTGGATACTAATTGATCATAATACATCAAATTTCCCACTGTTGGCCAATAACGTTGTCCTCAGTTTTTACTATTATAAGTAATATTATTGTAACTATAGCTCTCACACAGTTCTTTTATTCCTTTAATTATTTACTCAGGGTTAATTCCCACGAGCGGAATTACTGAATCAATGGTCACAGATACGTTTATGGTTTTTATGATATATACTACCTACCATACTACCATCTAAATGAAGTGTACCAATTCCAAAAGCAGTGCATTAAGTACTGGATTGCCTGTGGATGACTTTATTATACTTACTCAATAAGTATGAAAGGTTATTCACTACTGTTTGAATTCCCAGGAAGTCGGACTCTTCTCCTTATTTTTGTTTACTCAATGTCCCCTTATGATCTAATGGACATAACTTGCTTGATCTTATTACTATAAATATTTTTTAAATATTCATAGTATGGTAGATAATATTTAAGATTATAGTTGTAAATATTTTCTTTTTCTTTTTAATTTTGTATTAGTTCTTTATATAGATGTGCTCAATGTTTTATGATCAATTTTTTAACCTTTTTATTCTTTGCAGTTTTACAGCTTTTCAATTTTATGAAAGTTAACCATACATTTGCATACAGACATGTTCAACACTAATTTTTCTAACTTCTATTTGTTCACCTCAAAATTTATTCAATAATTCTCACTTGACAGATGTTATACTTGCTCACTGTATATTAAATTTCTAAATCACATTTTTTCAATACTAAGGATATTTATTTTTCTTAAAAAATAGTATTTTTAGGTTTCTGAAACTAGAGGAAATATCAGAATTAATGTCCAAAAACTTATCACTAGTCAAGCAAAAGAGTAAGCTGTATTGTCACTGCTCACCCATGTGTAAATCTAGGGGGAATAACCTTTTCTGAGAAGATATCTGTTTATCCAACTACGACCAAAGCTGAGTTAACTGCATAGGTTAACTCATACACAGTTGAACTTTAAGTTAAATCTGAAAGCCCAAGTGCTGCTTGAAAATATTTTCAGAAAGACTGAACTATGATGAAGTTCTGCAATAAAAAGCTACTATGGGATAAAAGTTGTCCACTGCAGCACAAGCAAGGGCAATTAAAGCCAGGAGAAACTGCCCAATCTCTCAAAATAGATCACAGAGTTATCAGAGTTGGAAGAGAGACACTGGTGTGACCAATTTACATTTTACAAGGTACTAATACCCAACGGCTAGATATTCATCTGTCAAAAGTTTCCAGGTGGATCAAAAAGGAAGTTATTTAATTCAGTTTATCTGTAAAAAAACCGAAACTATGAGTTTAGCCAAAAAAGAAAAGCAGTTAAATCGAAACATTTCCTATATGACTCAAAACTATGCCATCATAATATGTAAAGAAAAAAAGCAAGCACAGGTGAGGAAAATCAGCATGTCAGACTGTGAAAAAGGGTTAGATTTGATTTTATGATTCCAAAGAAGATGGTACAGAAATTATATGGATAAATATATGCTTCTGTCTGTTAATTTCTAAGAATTTTTAAAAATAAATTTACTGTTTTTTTTCTTGAAAATATATTAAATCAATAGTATATATATCACGGGGTGCCTGGGTGGCTCAGTTGGTGGAAGCCTCTGACTTCGGCTCAGGTCATGGTCTCAGGGTCCTGGGATCAAGTCCCGCATTGGGCTCTCTGCTCAGCGGGGAACCTGCTTCCTCCTCTCTCTCTGCCTGCCTCTCTGCCCATCCCTCTGTCCCCACCCCCAACCCCCAGCAACCATCAGTTTGTTTCCTGAGATTAAGAGTCTCTTATGGTTTGTCTCCTTCCCTGGTCCCATCTTGTTTCATTTTTTCCCTCCCTATCCCCTATGACCCCTGTCCTGCCTCCCCAATTCCTCATATCAAAGAGATCCTATGATAATTGTCTTTCTCTGATTGACTTATTTTACTCAGCATAATACCCTCTAGTTCCAACTGTCATTGCAAATGGCAGGATTTCCCTTTTTTGATGACTGCATAATATTTGATCGTATATATATACCACCTCTTCTTTATCCATCCATCTGTTGATGGACATCTAGGTTCTTTCCATGGTTTGGCTATTGTGGACCCTGCTGCTATAAACTTTCAGGTGGACATGTCCCTACGGATCACTACATTTGTATCTTTAGAGTAAATACCCAGTAGTGCAACTGCTGGGTCGTAGGGTAGCTCTATTTTCAACTTTTTGAGAAACCTCCGTGCTGTTTTCCAGAATGGCTGCACCAGTTTGCATTCCTGCCAAAAGAGTAGGAGGGTTCCCCTTTCTCCGCAACCTTGCCAACATCTGTCGTTTCCTGACTTGTTAATTTTAACCATTCTGACTAGTGTGAGGTGGTATCTCACTGTGGTTTTGATTTGTATTTCCCTGATGCCGAGGGATGTAGAGCACTTTTTCATGTGTCTATTGGCCATTTGGATATCTTCTTTGCAGAAATGTCTGTTCATGTCTTCTGCCCATTTCATGATTGGATTATTTGTTCTTTGGGTGTTGGGTTTGATAAGTTCTTTAGAGATTTTTGGATACTAGCCCTTTATCTGATATGTCATTTGCAAATACCTTCTCCCATTCTGCCAGTTCTCTTTTGGTTTTGTTTACTGTTTCCTTTGCTGTGCAAAAGCTTTTGATCTTGATGAAGTCCCAATAGTTCGTTTTTGCCCTTGCTTCCCTTGTTTTTGGCGATATTTCTGGAAAGAAGTTGTGCGGCTGAAGTCAAAGAGGTTGCTGCCTGTGTTCTCCTCAAGGATTTTGATGGATTCTGGTCTCACATTGAGGTCTTTCATCCATTTGAGTCTATTTTTGTGTGTGGTGTAAGGAAATGGTCCAGTTTCATTCTTCTGCATGTGGCTGTCCAATTTTCCCAACACCATTTGTTGAAGAGACTGTCTTCTTTCCATTGGACATTCTTTCCTGCTTTGTCGAAGATTAGTTGACCACAGAGTTAAGGGTCCATTTCTGGGCTCTCTATTCTGTTCCCTTGATCTATGTGTCTGTTTTTGTGCCAGTACCATACTGTCTTGATGATTACAGCTTTGTGATAGAGCTTGAAGTCTGGAATTGTGATGCCGCCAACTTTGGTTTTCTTTTTCAACATTCCTCAAATACCATAATTCTTGATCAAACACCCTACTACCGTAGAAGGTTCCAGAGAGTGAAAATGAGAAAGGATGCACCAGGCAAAACTGCCTGTTTATTCAAGGGTTTGGACAACAACCAACTAGGGAATCTTCCACCTCAGTTACATGTCAGTCTAACACTTGGAACACTGAGAATAAGCCAACTGGTTTTTTTTGGCTTCTTTTATACGTAGGCCCACATCTTTTTTTTTTTTTTTTAATATTTTATTTATTTATTTGACAGACAGAGATCACAAGTAGGCTGAGAGGCAAGCACAGAGAGGAAGGGAAGCAGGCTCCCCACTGAGCAGAGAGCCTGATGCAGGGCTCAATCCAGGACCCTGCAATCATGACCTGAGCCAAAGGCAGAGGCTTTAACCCACTGACCCACCCAGGTGCCCCCGTAGGCCCACATCTTAACCCATAGAAAGGAAGAAGGAAAAAATAATCCATCAACAATTTCCACAAACACCATGATGGACTAACAGGAATCCAATTAATCCTCCTGCCCTTTACAACCAGAAAACTTGATAAAATGGATTAATAAAACAAAAATTTTCAGATATTGAACAACAGTCAGAGCAGGAGTGGGATTCGTGGGATTCTTGAGAAAGTGGGAAAGGAAAATGAGGTGAATCCTATAAATGCCCCACCTCACACCCTTGAAGCAGTTTCTAGGATGCAGCATAGTGAGGATTTCAATGAGCTTGGAAATCTCAGAGGGTTGAGGAGACAGAGAATGGTGCTCAGGGAGGCCAAGGCAGCCAGAATTTGTGGAAAAGCATACCAGAGAAAAGGGACTGCACAGAAAGACAGAGCTCCAGAGATCTGTAGAAGCGTCCCCTTCAAGGCTTTGACAGGTAGTGACCTGTCCTGTATGAGAGGAAACTACCTAAGGTTGGTGAAAGGACCACTGAAAAATATATAGGCCAAAGAATTCCTAAAACTCATACAAGATTAAGAATAGTTCGTATTCCCAAGAAGTTGAATGAAAAGACCTCATAATACATGAGACATTAAGTCTTCAGAAGGTGTCAACTCTAAAGTAGTTCTAGGAAAACAGGATCCTCTAGACCCACCCTAACAAATCTTCCTCAAAACAAAGTAAGTCTCAAAAAAGCATCAAAGAGATTTCAAAAAATTCAACTGCATGCCAAAACTTAGACTAACATCATTGAAAGGAATACAACAAAATCCAGCACCCAACAACATAAAATTCACAATGTCTGACATCCAATGAAAATTTACCAGGCATATAAATTAAAAGAGAAATATGACCTATAACCAGGAGAATGACAAATCAATAGAAACAGATGCAGAACTGACAGAGACACAGAACTTGGCAGACAAAGATGTTAAAAGAGCTACTATAAATATGCTCAATATGCTCAAGAAGGTAGAGAAACACATGGAAGTGTTGAGGGATAAGTGAAAGATTTTTTTAAGCCTGAAATGGAAATTCTAGAAATGAAAAATAGAGTATCTGAAATGAAAAATACACTGGATGGGATTAACAGCAGATTCGACACTTAACTTCAAAACACAGCAATAGAAAAATATCCAGAATGAAGCACAAAGAGAAAAAAATACCGAGAACAAGAAAGGAAAAATAGAAAGAGACAAATGATATATAGTAATATATCAAACAATTTAATATACATGTAATTGGGGTCCTAAAACTAGACGGAAGAAGGTGATAGAAAAAATATTTGGAGAAATGATGGGAAACATTTTTTCAAACCATAAACCCACAGATCCATGAGGCTCAACAAAATCCAAAAAGGAAAAACAAAGCAAAACACACTTAGAAATATAATCAAACTTCTGAAAACCAGTGATTAAGGAAAAATGGAAAAAGATGCCAGATTACATACAGAAAAACAAACACTTCTCATCAGAACCTATGCAAATGAGAAGTCAATGGTGTAACAGTACTAAGTACTAGAAGAAAGACACTGTCAACCTAAAATTCTGTATCTGGTTAAAACATATTTCAAAATGAGAGTGGTAATGTTTTCAGACAAAGGTTGAGAAAAATCCATTACAAGATATGCAATGCACTTAAATGCTCTCTAGGCAAAAGGAAAAGAGCATCAAGTCAAAACTTGGATCCATAGGAAGGAATAAAGAACACTGGTAATAGTAAATATATTAATAGATACAAAAGACATCTTTGTCTAAGTTTTTAATTTCTGGCTTATTTTCTCCCAATTATCTTAATTTCAATCAAAATCTCTGCTTACAGCAGAAATGTAAGTAACTCCCCAAAAGAATCTCACTCTCATGAAAAAAAAAAAGTCTCACTCTCATGAAGTAACCATTGTTAAGACATTCATACAGATTTCATAACATTAGTTGGGCATATTTCCATCTTTTTATAATCTCTAGAACAGTTTCTCACCATAGGAAGTATATGTTCCTTGAAAGTTAGAAAAAACTCACTGGCAAAACGATCTGGCCCCAGAACCAGTTTCTGGAGGAAATTCCTTAAACTTTCTTCCATAGTTCTTGGTTTACCCAGATTTTCTCCTTAACGTTGTTTGAGTGTTTAACAATTCATTTCAAAGAGATTTCAAATCAGCTGGCTTACAGTTAAATAAAGCTATCTCTTTTCTATCTATCTTAAAAAAAAAAAAACTCATCCATATATATTCCCTTTATTCTTTCATACTTTGGTTTTCTATCTTTCCTTGATAAGATTAGATTTGTTTTTTAATCCTAAGAAACAGCTCTTAAATTTTTCAGTTCTATAGTTTCTGTTTTTTAATATATCTGTTTCTGCTTTTATCTTATTTATATCCTTCCTTTCCCCCAGGCATTTATTTTGTTGGTTTTATTTGTTATACTGAATTCCACAGTTGAGTACATTTATTTTTTTAATCAATTTACTTCTAAGGTTGGTATTAATCTTAGCCTAAGTCTCATTTCAGCTAGCTGAATAATCAATTATTGTATATTTGATCTCCTCTTTCACTCAATATTTAAGAACAATTTCTGTTTGGTTTTTCCAAGTGGTTGGAATAGTACATTTTAAACTTCTGTTGTAGGAAGAAAATGGACACAAAAAGTCTCAGCTTTTCTTTAATTTACTGAGGTTTTTCCTTGTGGTTTTACCTAAAATTTATGGGGGTCATTTTGTTGTTGTTGTTGCATGGTCAACTGGAAAAGTATTCTTTTTTTTTTTTTTTTTAAGATTTTATTTATTTATTTGAGAGAGAGACAGTGAGAGAGAGCATGAGAGGTGAGAAGGTCAGAGAGAGAAGCAGACTCCCCATGGAGCTGGGAGCCCGATGTGGGACTCGATCCCAGGACTCCAGGATCCTGACCTGAGCCAAAGACAGTTGCTTAACCAACCAGGTGCCCCTGGAAAAGTATTCTTAACCCCAAATTTAAGTAAAAGCTTTAGAAGTGACTAAATAAGCACCATTATGAAAGCAATGTAGGTTCTGCACTACAATCTTTTACTTTTAACAAGCATTAAATGCATTAAATGCATTAAATGCTAGCATTAACTAGCATTAACTAGCATTAAATGCATTAAACTAGCATTAAATACTAAGAGTAAGGACAGAGGTTCTCAGTTTTGCACCTAACCTAATTTTAATGTTTACATTGCAAGATGTGTAAGAGATAAAAAGAGTTTAATGTAAGGAATTTCTAACTTAAAGGAATGTCCGAAAGTTCTTGAAAGTTTCAATAGCTTTTTAAATTCATTTCCATGTTAAACACTTCCATATTCATCTTTTTTTTTTTAAGATTTTATTTATTTATTTGAAAGAGAGACAGTGAGAGAGAGCATGATCGAGGAGAAGGTCAGAGGGAGAAGGAGACTCCCCGTGGAGCTGGGAGCCCGATGCGGGACTTGATCCCGGAACTCCAGGATCATGACCCGAGCCAAAGGCAGTCGTCCAACCAACTGAGCCACCCAGGCGTCCCCATATTCATCTTTAATTGAGGAAATTAAAGTAATAAAATATTGGTACATCATCCATGCAAACACCATTTTCTAAAAACCAAAAATGCATCCCTCCTTCTTCTCTGAAATGGTAAAATACGATTTGACTAGTGAGTAGCAAGTTAGAACTATGATCTTTCTTGTATAAGACACTATACTCCAAAGATACTATACTCCAACTAATACATCTTTGATTACAGTAACTTTTAAGGAGCTCTATCATCTCAGAAATTTATATTGAACTAGCTACATCACTGGTTTTGCAAAATCTATGCTTCTGCAGTTTGAACCAGAATACACTTTCTTTTCTAATCCTGATCAAAAGTTCATTTCTGGGAGCACCCAGGTGGCTCAGTTGGTTGAGCAAATGCCTTCAGCTCAGGTCATGATCCTGGAGTCCCCAGATGGAGTCACACATTGGGCTCCCTGCTCAGTAGGGGGTCTGCTTCTCCTTCTGCCTCTCCCCCTGTTCTTGCTCTCTCTCTCAAATAAATAAATAAAATCTTAAAAAAAAAAAAGTTATTTTCTGAAGTCGAACTTTTGGTTTTACCCCAAGAGAAAGAGATGGATGAATCCTGACTCTACTACAAGTTAACTTTAAAGTAAGCCTTACTGGGACACCTGAATGGCTCAGTTGATAGAACACATGACTCTTGATCTCAGGATTGTGAGTTCAAGCCCCACCACTGGGCCTGGAGCCCACTTAAAAAATAAAAAAGTAAGCCTTATTAAGATTCCGTTTCTTATACATAAAATAGATGCAATAATAGTTTACATCTCACAGAGTTATAGGGATAGAATCTAATAATACATATAAACTGTCTGTCACAGTGCCTGGCTCATAGTGAACATTAAATATTAACTATTATTATTATATTTTTGTTTTCCTCATGTCAGCTTTTTTTTTTTTAATTTACTAATCCCAAACTCTGTAAATGGCCACATTAGCTATGTCTCCTCATTTAAGATCATGTACGGAACAATAAACATCTCAATGCCTTTATTAACTAACTGATAACAGATACTAAATTGAGTACCTCTCAACTATGCTTAACTACTATCTTTTTGTTTCCAAAGTATCCAGTGTAGTTTAGAAAGTATTTCATCTTTCTACTGAAAGCTTTCATAATCAGAGAATGAGTTTCTATCATACATATTTATTTTAGTCTTCAAAAAGTATCTTTTCTCTCTAACCAATAAACTATAACCCATAACAACAAAACCTCTACTTTAGTAAAGTGACCGATTGTTCAATTTCAATAGCTATGCCACTCAAAAATGGAATTCTTGTACTTTACCATCTTCAGTTTTCAAATAGTTTAATATCATTTTCAAAAATACCACTAAAGAGGGGCGCCTGGGTGGCTCAGTGGGTTAGAGCCTCTGCCTTTGGCTCAGGTCATGATCCCAGGGTCCTGGGATCGAGCTCCGGATCGGGCTCTCTGCTCAGCGGGGAGCCTGCTTCCCTGCTCTCTCTGCCTGCCTCTCTGCCTACTTGTGATCTCTCTCTCTCTGTCAAATAAATAAATAGAAATCTTTAAAAAAAAATACCACTAAAGATACATTAGGTTGCTAAAGTTTATTGCTATACAAAATCACAGGTGCACCTAGGTTAGAGGAAGGAGTGTGCTACAGAAAAATAGCACAGCATTTAACTAGCTATACCAGGTCTTCGGATGGCTACCTTCTATAACTTTTAGGAAAAGGCTATAACTGTGATTCGTCTCTTTCTCTTGAGGGTGAAACCAAAAACTTTCCTTCTACTAAGAAAAGTATATGCCTCCTTTCATGAAACTTAGCTATCCTAAAACCCATGGAGTTGGGACAAGTCACATTTCACCCTAAATTGTTCCCACCCCAACCTCGAATAGGCAAGTATTCTTTTGACGACCAACTCTCAGTAATCTTTCTCAAACTCAGAAATAATTATAAAAAAAGTTCCTGACAGAGAACACAGAGATTACTCATTAAACCAACATAACACATTATCAAGTTTTGCCACCTGTCCCAGGCCTAGGACTTGTCTTAAAATAACTAAGCCATATTCTCCCTTTCCCATTTTAAAAATTAAAGAAAAGGAACAATTTTTAAACAAAATCGTAAATAAGTTACCTTTTAAATCAGAAGGCATACCTTTACTAGATACATATTATATGCTAAACCATATACTAAGTGCTTTGCCTAAGTTTATCTTATGTAATCTATGTAAACTTAGGTGGGAAGTAATCATATAACAGGTGTGGGGGTTGGGAGATGGAAGGAATAATTTTATCTAAGATTCAAGAAATTCAGCAAATAGGACCAATGAAATCAACAAGTAATTGAAAGTAAAATGAGCCATGAATAGGCTGCTTACAGAGCAGGAGGTAAATTTAAAAAGAGAAACAAAACACTACAAGCAGTTATAATACACTTTATTCTGTTTCTTGCTACACACTAATTCTTAGACTAGTAGTGAGTACCTGATATTTGTAAAGAAGTAAACTCAATTGAACTTTGGATTCCTTTAGTATAAAGACAACTTCCAAAATCAAACTTAGAAGAGAAAACTGGTATTTAAAAGTTAAAGTCTAGCCAGCACACTAAAACAAACAAAAATAAAAGGTATAAGGATTAGAGCAGAGAGAAGTTACAAGGAGAGATACAAAAACCTAGGAAAGCACAGATTCTAGGATAGAAGGTCTGGATTTGAATCGCAGCTCATAACATTGGGCAAGTTAACGACTACTTCATTAGAGCTCTTATAAGGATCAAACGGGTTAATATGTGTAGTGCTTAGAATAAAAGCCTGGTAAATAGTAAGCACGATACAGTAAAACAGTCCTTTGTAAGCAATATGATTTTCTATACAGAAACCCAACAGACTCAAGAAATTATCAGAAATAAGAATTCAGCAGCTTGCTAACTACACATAATTCAATTGCTCTCTTATAAGCCAACAGAGAAGTAGATTTCTGGACCTTTTTCTCATGGAAATGTTCAAAAAAGCTTAAAGAATAGTACCAAGAATTATACCACTACCACCCCCAATACCAGAAGTGCCTACTTTGTGTGTGTGTGTGAGAGATCTGGGGACATGAATCTGAATTTAGTGGTCTCTTCTTAGATTAAAAAAAAGGATCAAAGGGAGATTTTAAAAAGGACAAACAGGGTGCTGCTTTTGATCAAGGGCATAACTTTAGGACTTACGTTCATTGAAATCAACGTCAATGACAGTGCTGAGAAATATTGTTCTTTTAAATTGTAAGCCTTGGGAAACTTTGCTTTTTAAAGTGCCTACTTTAAACGATGACCACATCAACTGAGGCCAATCTGGTTTTATCCCCATCCAGTCTCCTCTCTACTCTGAATAATAATGAAATAGATCCCAGATATATCCTTACATCCACTATCATTTAAATACATATCTCTAAAAGGTAAGGACTCATTTTAAAATATAACTACATACTATTATACCTAAAAATTACCAATGATTTCTTAGTATCAAATATGCAGTTAAAATTTCCCTGATTATTTCATAAATATTTGTGTATCAAAATATGGACCTAGATAAAGTCCAATCATTGCTATTAATCTCAGGTTTCCTTCTCATTTTTCTTTTTTTGTTCCCTACAATTTATTTGCTGAAAAAAAACAAGCTATATGTCTCAAGGACTTCCCCAAAGCCTAGATTTTGCTAACTGCTTCTCCATGTTATCATTTTATTTGTTTCCCTGATTTCTAGGTTTCCTGTAAACTGGTAGTTGGAGCTAGCGGCTTGATGAGATTCAGGTTCAAGTTCAACTTACTAGGTTATACTGTGACTTTTTACTGAGAGCAATCTAATGTTGTCTCTCTCTGTGTGTGTTAGCAGCCACCAATAATCTTTACTTAGGTCCAGGAATTCACTACAAAATGGTAATGTTCTATTTATCACTCCTTTTTCATTTATCAACCAGAATACTCCCCAGAAAAGAAACTTCCTCTCTTCAACTATTTGGTTACACTAAGGTACAGCCGACTCTTTAGCCTACTCCCAAGAAACCTAATGAGAGTTGTTTGTTTTTTTTTTTAACTATCCTTATGAACTCATGGATTTAAATATATTTGATATTATTGATTATATTGCAGTTATACTTACTGATGTTCAAAATGCCTCATCTTTGGCCAGTCAGACCCCATTCAATTAAGCACCTTTGTTGTCTTGCCACACCCTGTTAGTGTTTGATAACCACCTTGCAAAGATTTCAAGTCCCCATGTCTGGAATCATCATTAGCAATAAGCCACTTTCCATATTCAAGTAGTCTCTTTCTTATTCTGTATTCCTACTAAATTAAAAATCACTAGTTCTCAATGATAAATCAGCTGTGTTATATGCTCTGGATATTACAGCTGAATATGGACCCAGAAATTTTAACACTATTTTCTCACTGAAGTCTACTTTCAGCATTCCACTGAATGCAAAAAAAAAAAAAAAAAAAAAGAAAGAAAGAAAGAAAGAAAGAAAAAAGGCATCATATACCACTCAAAACTAGATTTTAAATGCTTCAATTTGAAAGACTGGAACAGAAAGATTCCTAATCTATTCTCTGCTGTCATTTTGGCTCTGGAAAGTGTTTTTTCATGTTCTATTCCAAAATTCAGGGATGGTTTTTAAAAATGCATAATAAAAATCCACTGTTTTTTTCTTTGATGAATTGATAAAATCATCAAGTATGGGAAATGGTTGAACTCTTAAAGGCTGAATTATTTTGTACCATAATTTAGACTTTTATAAAATCCTCATCTCATCTTTAAAATTCATAACTGTAAATATAAACTTATAAGTTCTATTTGAAGCACCAAATATATTTACTATGCTGTGTCCCCTTGAAATTACAGAAATGGCATTATCAGTATTAAAGAAATATTTATCTTATTTTACTAAAAAACTAAACATTTAAAGCCCTGTCACACTACAGAGCTAGCTAGCATCCATCACTATTAAAAAGCAGGATCCTATACTTACTGACCATTTCTTCACAAAACACTGAAAAGACATGGCTTTAGTGGTCAAGAACTGCTTGCAAACACAATTTTTACCATTTTGATATTAAAGCACAATCAGAAATCACATTACTGAAGGGGTGCCTGTATGGCTCACTCAGTTGGGCATCAACTCTTGATTTCAGCTTCGGTCATAATCTCGGGGTCCTAAGATCTAGCCCCACAGCAGGCTTTACACAGAGATCCCTCCCCCTTAGCCCCACCCCTTGCTCCTGCCCTCTCTAAATAAATAAATAAGCAAACAAATAAATAAGTGAAATCTTTTAAAAAAAATTGCATCACTGAATGTCAATTCTCCCTGCAAAAAGCAGACATGAATTGATAACCTGGTAAATTTCTTTTCCTCACAGATTAAGTGAGATCCTTCCTGCAGCTAACCTTGTGAGGTTTTGATCACAGGAGCCAATGCAACTTCTTCAGGCAACACTGGCTTTAAACAAAGGCCACCAAACACCACTACCACCACCAACAAAACAAAATAACAACAAAGACTCCTCCGCTGCAGTAAGGGTTTCTCAGTGATAAACAGTAACTCATCTCTATGAAGTGCTGGTATGTTCTCTGAACATCAGTGCTTTCATCCAACTGAAAAACAAAAATTCTGCTAGCGTGCACACATGACAGTAATTGCTTTTCCAGATGGTATGCCTTTGATAAGGGATTTTTGCCAAGAGCTCATTTTACTTTCTTTCCAAGCATAATATTTGCCATTAACTTTGAAACTGGTTTTACAAGCTTCTCACTAGTAGTGTGAGTTGACCTGTTTTTTGCTATGAGAAGAATAACCGTGAATGATACTTCTCCTCTGTCTTTAGCAACAACATTCATTAATCTCACACTGAGAAGCATTATTTTATATAATTTATACACATTTCACTTTTCATCACAAGTCTAAAAAGTAATATTTCTAAGGCAGAAATACTAATTCATTTCCCCAGGGTGGCATGGAAGTAGAAGAGCAGAGCTTGTGCCCTTTCCATCATGCCACAGAGAAAACTGTACCAAGGGAATACGATTCCCTTAATATACCCTGTAGACATTTGTTTTCAAATGTTTTGAGTTCAAATAAAGTATTTTTTAAAGGTACCATTTTAACTTAATGTAAACTGTAACCTAAGATACAACCTTATACATGTTCTAGGGCCATAATTCAGGTACTGATTTTATTTTGTTTGGCTCCTCCTCAAAAAAAAAAAAAAAAATCTCACAATCTCAAAATCTAAAGTCCCCTCAAAAAAAATTATAAGAAAATACTGTCAAAATGTATCATATATAACATCTGAGCACAAGTTTGTGAAATTTCCACTTTTTTTCATTTTCAAAGGGGAAAATGAAAAATATTAAAGAAAGATATCATGTGTAAATGCTTGTAAATGAGTGGGGAGATAAAAGAAATTGATGAATTAGAGATATCCTCATTTAAGGAATTAAGCAAATAAATTTAGCCTATATAGCACTTTCACAAGTAGAACCATAAATAGTTAACAGCCAAAACCAAGTAGTCAGCAAATTGATCAGAACTTCCTATTCCCTAATCTTAACTTCTGTTGAGATCTGAACATAGACTATATTACTTAGAAAGGGCTTCCAAAATTTGATTTTATGTGCTCGTTTTAGGATTGTTTTTAAATGGTTTTCAGATGACTGTATTTAGCTTCCCTAGCCCCAAGAGTAAACATTTGAAGTGAAAGATTTCTTCAACTTCATTTATAATAAAGCTATAGAATAATTTCTATTCTTCCCCATATCTAGAAACATGAAGTTACAGAATCATTTACATTGTTCCCCGTATCTAGAATCGTTCTTTGCAAAGCTTGGACAGTCAATGAATGTTATTAAATATTATTGGAAAGAAACAAAAAAGGTACTTTAAAAAATAAGCAAAATGGTTCTGATAACAAGACATTTATATATTTAATTATCATTACTTTTTGATTCAAAATGACACCACAAAATTTTTAGAGAAGGACAATACATCTACTAGGTGCCAAGAACAGTTTTAAAACTTATTATCAAAGCAACCTAATTCTTCTTCACCTGCTATTTGATTCAAGGTAACTTTTCTTTCACAAACATTGCTCAGTTATACCAACCCCTTTAGAAGGCAGCCATATAACTAAAGCAGTCTAAGGATTTTCTAATATCATGGAATTATTTATTATCTTAGAATTTATTGCTTTATATATTCTTCTTCTAAAGCAAAACAAAATGAAATTAATAATACTTGTAGTAAGTGATACATTATTCTCAGATTTTCTTCTTTGTATTCTAGCAAGATTAATCTACAAACCTCTACAATGTATACAGAGAACCAACCAACTTTGACCTGCCCCTTAAAATAATTATTTTCCAGGGGACTCTGGGTGGCTCAGTCGTTGAAGCCTCTACCTTTGTCTCAGGTCATGATCCCAGGGTCCTGGGATGGAGCCTCGAGTAGGGCTCTCTGCTCAGTGGGGAGCCTGTTTCCCCCTCTCTCTCTGCCTGCCTCTCTGCCTACTTGTGATAGCTGCCAAATAAATGAATAAACTCTTTTAAAAAAATAATTATTTTCCATACTTCTTTCTTATTTGGAAAAAACATAATTAAAAGAAAAAATAATTTGTTTTTAAATAAACGCCTAACCAAGTATATATCCTGTTTGGAATATATGTGTATTTAGAAATAGAGTACTATGCTTGTTTTCTGTCAACACTACATTTCCTTTGATTATTTTCAACTGTCATATGTAGTCTTTAAGGTGGGGATCCATGCCACGATTTGGAAGTGTCACTTGGTTCTTTAATTATTTATCTCCCTTTCTGGTCCAAGTGAAACTAACCCAACAGATCCCGAAGGTCCTACATGAACAGTCTATGAAGAGTAAAAGTGACACTTCTTGGTGAATAGAAAACACTTAATAATAAATTTAGAAGAGGAACAAAAAGGTTTCCAAATCAAACTAAAGGACAATCGCTAAGATCTCATGTATCATGTGAGCCGACTCAGAGGGCTGAATTCAGCTGCTCATCTCAGAGGGTCATGACATAAAATAATTACTAAATTGACACTTATTTAATCCAGTTCTTCTAACATAGTTTACTCAGTCTTAATCTGCACCCAGTAGATTTCTTATAATTGAACATGTTTTACTAATTATAAAGACTATCTCCCTTTAAAATCTGGATTTTTTTCTCAACTAGTTTTAGGGGGAAGTGGGTAGGGAAGGTTGAATGAACTCTTCTCTAAAAGCTAACTGTTCTCGGAGCCCCTGGGTGGCTCAGTTGGTTAAGCACCTGACTCTTGGTTTCCGCTCAGGTCCTGATATCAGAGTCTTGAGACCAAGCCCTGCCTCGCGCTCCATGCTGAGCGCACACTCTGCTTAAGACTCTCTCTCCCTCTCCCTCTGGCCCTCCCCACCAAGCTCTCCCATGCTCTCTCTATAATAAATCTTAAAAAAAAAAAAAAAAAAAAAAAGAGCTAACCATTCTAACATAAAAAATTCTAAACTTATGAAATCTATATATAGAAAACAACACTATAAAATGACTTCCAAGGAATCAGATTAAAGTAAATTTGTGCTTCAAATACCTCAGAAAAAGCAGAAATTCTAAATGTTGATGTCTTCATTTGGGA
The DNA here is from genome assembly GCA_004024625.1 of Mellivora capensis. Classification (NCBI taxonomy): domain Eukaryota; kingdom Metazoa; phylum Chordata; class Mammalia; order Carnivora; family Mustelidae; genus Mellivora; species Mellivora capensis. The sequence goes on along the minus strand of PISX010014933.1, from coordinate 6,802 downwards.
CCAAAATTTCCTACTGCAAGCTCTTGCTGATGGTCCTTGATTTTATCGTCAGAGTCAGTTCCAGTTACATTTCCACTAATATGCACAGATCTAAAGTAAGAAAAAGAAAATACATTTATTTAGTCTACTGAAAACATTACAGACTTTAGATTCTACTATATATCATTGTTTCCCTGTAAGCATGTGAAGAATCTTATATGGATGCTTTATTTCAAGAAATGCCAATTCTCGGGGCGCCTGGGTGGCTCAGTCGTTAAGCGTCTGCCTTCAGCTAGGGTCATGATCCCAGGGTCCTGGGACCGAGTCCCATGTCAGGCTCCCTGCTCCACAGGGAACCCTGCTTCTCCCTCTCCCACTCCCCGTTTGTGTTCTCTCTCTTGCTGTGTCTCTCTCTGTCAAATAAATAAATAAAATCTTAAAAAAAAAAAAAGAAAGAAATGCCAATTCTCATTCTTGTCCCACTACAGACTTTAAAAATTGAAATTAAAGATTAATGGCTAAATAAAAAATTAAATTTATAAGAGATCATTAGTTACTCGCTTTAAAGGGTTCATATCCCAATGCAGCTATACAGAGCAAGCTGGGTTTTGCATTGGTATTCCAATATTCAAAATATAAACCATTCTGGCCAGCTACCCTCGCCCCCATTTTCATGCCTACAATGCTCTCTGTGCTTTCTCACCCATCCCATGTTTTCCCCCACCGTTGTCCTTCCTTCCTTTTCCCTGGGGAACCTCTGGAAACCTCTTTTACCATAGTGAAACAAATCACCTCTACATCCTCAACCTATCAATGAATAGTTCTTTCAATCCCTGGGCTAAAATCTGTCTCTTGAGAAGAACCCTCTAGAGTGAAGGCTAAGGCAGTAGGGATCAACCTTCTCCACAGTGATATTTCTAGACCCTAAGTCACAAGCAATCCCTCTCCTTCCCTCAGGCTCAGGCCACCTGGCTATCCTACTCTCTTCTCTTTGCCATGCAATACCCCAATCCACCTTTTGTAACCTAGGTCCAGATTTAATCCCTGAGATGCACTCAACCTAGTCTCATCTCTCCAGTTAGTTACGTTATCCAGTGAGTCTTTTACATGTCATTAATCAGGTCCTTCCTTCCCCCATGACTCATAGTGCCTTTCTTTTCAAACTTGAGCCACACTTCCGCTTCCAGTCCTACAGGGGGTGGGATGGGAGAGGGATTTCTTCATGTTTCCTTTACTGTTTGTGTAGGTTATTGTGAAAACACTATTTCTTCCATTTACTTTGAACATTTTCTCAATTGCTGGCTTTTAATATAAAAATTCGTTATATTCAGGTGGCCAGATTGGTCCATCACTGCCTTCTCCATTTCTTTTACTATTTCTCTGCTTAGAAATTTCTCCCCCTTCAATAATAGCAGATAAATACTCTTAATATTTGCCTTTCTATGGGCTAATTGTTCCAATATTTCATTCCAAAAGATGTATGGAATGAGATTTGACTGTAAACTGTTTCTTATTTATTTTTATTTATTTATTTGACAGAGATCACAAGTAGTTTCTGAATGGCCCAGTTTTCCTAACATTTACTAATTCTCACCATCCTTTGGTTTATAAAGTTTCTTTTTTTAAATAAGCTTTCTTTTCACATATTTCATTTGTTTTTCTACAAAAGGTTGATTTCTGAGCTATAATCTGTGGAAGTAATGTTTCCTTATGTTTTACTTTGTGAAAAAAATATTCTTTGATATTCTCATTCTCATCTTTTGGTATTCTCATCTTCTAGTATTCCTGACAACAGTTAGATACATTTTACTTGTTTCGGAGGACATGCCAAGTGATTTCATGAGTAAGAAATGGTGACCCAGTCTACTCTGAGTACTGTGTATTTCTGTTTTGGTTGTTGCCTACACACACTGCTCCTTTCTGTTTTAAGGGCTCATCCATTCCACTACTGAGTCTAGAACTAAAACCTTTCTAATTGTGCTAGAAAACTGCACTTTTATATATTTATTCACCTGGAGCCAGATTTCATTAAACCTTGTTCTTTGTAATTTTCCATGTTTTGCATTTATCTTTCATTTGTAAAATCTGATTTGCATAAAATAAAGGTATCTCACACACAATTTTTATTTCATAGGCCAACATTTTTTTATCAGCTCTGAAGTATTTTTCAGATCTTCCTATTATCTTTTAAGATCCACAAAGTTACGCTTATTATTTTTAGTTTACATTTTTTTAAAGATTTTATTTATTTTTTTGAGAAAGAGAGAGAAAGTGCCTGCACAGGAGCAGGTGGAAGGTCAGAGGGAGAGGAAGAAGCAAACTCCCCACTGAGCAGAGAGCCCAACAAGGGGCACAATTCCAGGACCCTGAGATCATGACCTGAGCTGATGGCAGACGTTTAATGAACTGATCCACCCAAGCACCCCTCTAGCTTACATTTTTCACATGCTACATTGACTTGAAAATGTCTTATCAAAACTGAAAAATTATGTAAAAGGAACATGTATTTGAACAGTCTCATTCCTATGTCATCCACATGCTGCTCACAATGCCCTTGATTGCTACTAGTCACCACTTTTATTAGTTTCTTCTATATCCTTCCAGCAATTCTTTACATAAATACACTTAACTGAAAATAGTTTTATTCCTCCTATCTTCTTAAATAAAATGTCCAGTTTTGCACCTTATTTTTTTTTTCACTCAGAATATCCTGAATATTTTCCATGTTAGGATGTATTTCTTCATTGTTTCTAAAGCTCTATGGCATTTTATTATGTGAATACATACTAGTTTGTGTAACCAAGCCCACAGTTTTAAGAAATTAGATTCCGCAAACTTAAGTCTTATTTCTTTTTTTTAAATAGATTTTATTTATTTATTTGACAGAGATCACAAGTAGGCAGAGAGGCAGGCAGAGAGAGAGGGGGGAAGCAGGCTCCCTGCCGAGCAGGGAGCCTGATGTGGGGCTCTATCCCAAGACCTGAGATCATGACCTGAGCTGAAGGCGGAGGCTTTAACCCACTGAGCCACCCAGGCACCCCTTAAGTCTTATTTCTGAAAGTAATTTAGAATTCAAGAGAAACAACTGTACAAACCAAACAGCATAGGACCCTATGTGGTATAATTTCACAAATTTATATTCTACCGATAAATATAAGTTCTCTTGTACATCACTTTACCTTTTCTCTCAAGTTTACTCCATGAGCCTATCTAAGATCTATCAACTGTTCTAGTCATAAATTCTGAAAGTAGAAGGATAGTTCTTAGGGGCAACTCGATGGCTCAGTTGGTTAAGCATCTGCCTTTGGCTCAGGTCATGATCTTGGGGTCCTGGAACTGAGCCCTGCATCAGGCTCCCTGCTCAGTGTGGAGTCTGCTTCCCCCTCTCCCTCTGCCTGAAGCTCTGCCTGCTTGTGTGCTCACTTTCTGTGTCAAATAAATAAAATCTTTAAAAAAAAAAAAAGATAGTTCTCAAAGCGAGGAGCCTTAGATTCTAAAAGCTGCCCAACCTCACTAAGCTTCAGTGAGCCTGCAAAAATGAAATACAGCTATACAAGAGTCAATACAGTTGTACAAATAAATGTTCCACTCTACTTAGTGGAATCAGGAGAGGCTTCATAGGGGAACAGACACAGTCCCTTAGGTTCAATCCTAAAAGAAGAAATGCTCAAGAGGTGGCAGGAATGCACAAGGGGTACAAGAAGGCAAGAGAAAGCATTAAGGAGGCATCAGAATAAAGAGCTGTTTGAAATAGCATACCTTGTCAAGAACTCTAGTTCCACTTCCACTTAGAATGCAGAAAGCCACAAAGTAATGTCAATCCCACACTCATAAGAAAAAGCAAGATCTATCAAATCAAAACTTATCTTGAGCCTAACAAAGAGTTGAGGTCACAAGGCAATCAAGTAAATTTAATTCCAAAGAGGGACAAGTTCCTCCAAGGAGAGACCATACACATAATCTGTTTTACCTTTGGCAGGTCACAGAAAAAGAAGGGGCCACTGTACAGATGTGTAAGAAAAAAACCAGCTAAGATTTTTTTTTTAAGACTTTATTTATTTGAGAGAGAGATAGCACAAACAGGGGAAAGAGCAGAGCTGAGCAAGGAGCCCAAAGCCAGGCTTGATCACAGGACCCTGGAATCATGACGTGAACTGAAGGCAGATGCTTAACCAACTGAACCACCCAGGTGCCCCAAAAAAACCAACTAAGATTTTAACAAATTCTTAAAGACCAAGTGTAGACTCGTGTAACAGTTTGGAATGGCTGGGGAATCCCTGACACAAGGGGAGCTTACACTCAACTGTAAGTTCTTCTACATGCCTTAACCAGGTGCTCACAAGAAAAATTAAAGGTAAATCAGAGAGACCCCTTCATCAATGGGGCAAGTGTGTAGGAGGTGACAAGTACTGGCCTGAAGCCCTAATTCCCCAACCTTCTTTAAACACAGAGCAAAAGCCTAGAGCCACTAGGGGAAGGAAAGAAAGCCCTCTCACTCTAAGGTCCAGGCAAAAATCCACTGCTTCAGAGAACAGAAGCAAAATGCCTCTGCCTCTGGAGAAGGGGGAGAAAACAGTGTCAAGTCCCCAGACACAGGCAAAGATATACTGATGCTAGAAAAAGGCAGAGAAAAAAATTAATTCTGCCACTACTGGGGAGGGGGAACAGGAAAAAGTCTTGGGCAAAGGATCCTACACCAATACCAAAAGAGATCAACTACCACAGAGGAAGGAAAGGATATTCCTGGCAATGACCAACTATAAATATACGGCAGAAGTCGACTGCCATAAAGGAGAAAGAGCAGAAAAGCTAAGAAAGCCCCATCTCACCAACACCCAGAAACATAGGGCCTGACCAGGATTGGGTCTGGACTAGAACAAAAGAACCTCAACCTGCCCCATAAGCAAAGCACTGGGTAATAAGCAACAATAATTACTGGAGAGGGACAGTAACATAAAGAGAAATCTCTCCAACACAGATATCCAAATACTGTTGAAAGATGAGGATGGTATGGAAACACAGAAAAACCATGTAGTACTACATGCCACACTTTTAACACAAGGAAACAGCAGCCACTGTTGGAGAAATTTGAAGCCTGTGGTACAACCAAGGTAATAAAGGCAAAAGAATCCAAACCTAGCTGTATTTGTGATTAGATTGACTCAACCTCCAAAACAAACAGCCTAATGAAAGAAGAGGATCATTTCAATCTCTCCCACTCCTTCGTACACAATGATGAGCATTAAATAAAAAATTACACAAAAGCAAGAAAAAAATAACCCTTTGTCAAAAGATAAAGCAAGCAACAGAATCAGCAATTATTCTGGTACTGAAACTATCAGACATTTAAAAATAACTACAAATATGTTAAATGGTCGAGTAGGAATAATGGACAACATGCACAAACAGATGGACATTTTCAGCACTGAGATGGAAACTTCAAAGAAAGGAAAAATACAAAAGATAGAAAGAACACAGAGGAGGAAAGAATCAGTGAACTTAAAGACAAGCAAATAGAAATAATTCAAAATGAAACCATGGTGTAAAAAAAAGTGAGGGAAAAATACATGTCAGGGTATCCAAGAATTGTGGAACTATATCAAAATGTCTTCAAATTCCATTCAATTGAAGCCCCAAGAAAAGGAAACAAACAAACAAAATGAGATACAAGAAATATGTAAAGAGATAATGGCTAAGAATTTTCCCTAATGAATCCAAGACAACAAAACAGAGAGCAAAAAATCCTACAGAATCCTAATCGTAATAAATAACAAAATGCACACACACAAATTACATGGATATATCATAGCCAAAATGCAGAAAAACAAAGATAAAAATCTCAAAGGCAGGGGCACCTGGGTGGCTCAGTGGGTTAAAGCCTCTGCCTTCAGCTCAGGTCATGATCCCAGGGTCCTGGGATCGACCCCCGCATCGGGCTCTCTGCTCAGGGGGAGGCTGCTTCCCCCTCCCTCTCTCTGCCTGCCTCTCTGCCTACTTGTGATCTCTGTCTGTCAAATAAATAAATAAAATCTTTAAAAAAAAATCTCAAAGGCAGAGGGAAAAAAAATTACATACAAAGAACAAAGATCAATATTTCCTTTTCTTCAGGAAATTATACAAGCGAAAAGACAATAGAGTAGAAGATAAAAGCTGCACATAGAATTCTATAACCAGAAAAATATTTTTCAAAAATGAATAAAGAAAGAATTTTTGGACGAATAAAACCTGACAGAATGCACTGCCTGCCTAAACAAAAATGTTTAAGGAAGTTCTTTAGGCAGGACTGAAAATTACCAGGTGAAAATGTGGATCTACAAAAAGAAATGATGAGGATTATAAAGAGAAGGTAAACATAAAAGACTGTTTTTTTCTTGTTTTCTTTCTTTTTTGGAAGCTCTTATTTATTTATTTGTCAGAGACAGCATACACAACCACAGGGGAGCAGGCAGAGGGAGAAGCAGGCTCCCCATTGAGGAAGGAGCCCGGTGGGGGACTCAATCCCAGGACCCTGGGATCATGACCTGAGCTGAAGGCAGACACTTAACTGACTGAGCCACCCAGGCATCCCAAGACTGTTTTTTTTTTCTTATTTTTATTCATTTTAGAAGATTATACCAGAAAATTAAAAAAAATAGGACAAAGATCTTAGCAGACCCCTCACCAAAGAAGATATATAAATGGCAAATAAGCATACGGAATGATGTTCACATCACATGTCATTGGGAAATGAAGATTAAACCAACAACAAGCTCCCATCACATCTACATACCTAGTAGAATGGCCAAAATCCACAACACTGACAACACTAAGTGCTGACGAACTC
>PISX010014932.1:0-51404 GCA_004024625.1 Mellivora capensis | reverse complement strand
CCATTTTATTGGAAAATAAAATAGGTATATCTAATTGTTAAACAAAGTAATAGTCAAATAGCTTCAGGAATTGACTAACTCAGAGCCCCTTGCAATTTCAAGAGACCTCAGGCCATATATCCTATAAGATTCTTATAGACTACCTGTCCCCAAATTTAAAATCTTTAATGTTTTGTTCACCAGAATTAAGAGTTCTGTTTTGCAGAAGCAGCGATAATAATGCAGATTGATGACTTGGATGAGGAAGTGCTAAAACTGATACGTTGTCAAATCCCGTTGGTGGAGTTTCTGAACAGCCGCCCTCCCACATTTGTGTGAAGAAGACCCACACAATGTGTGCAGCCTTCCCTCCCAAGAGAGAGCAAGTGCTGAACCCATTTCCAAATGCCTGCTCATCTTTCCACTACTGAACTCTCTTTTTCTAAGGTTGTGTAACTCTCTTCGTACTTGAGATGCTAATTTTTTGTTCATTAATTACATTGCAAATATCTCCTCCCAGTTTATTGTTTTCACTTTGCTCGTGATACCTGTCATGAAGAATAATTAATATTTGTAGTCTGTCGCATTTATTACATATTACTATAGATATATGCATGAAAAGTGTATAGAGGAGTTTCAGGTTCTCTGTTATGTGGGCACCAGTTGGAAAGAGTGTTTGCTGTGTCTAGTTTCATTTCATTAGTTAAAAAGCTGAGGCAAATATGCAAATTTTGATATTTTTAAACTCCGTATGTTAGGGTTATAGCCTATATATTTGTTTTTTTTTCTGTAAGAATTCTAGAATTTACATCATGTCTATGGATAATACATACGTATACACACACTAAGTATAGTTTGTGGCGCTGGTAGTTGCCACATTACTCATCCTCTGCCATGTCTAGACTGTTCCAATCAGGGTAAGAGTAATGTGAAGACATCAGGTGGATGTTGGGGAAGCATCTGGTTCTGTTATTCAGCACTGCCCCACTGTAATCAATTCAGGTATCTAAATTCAAGCTTCCTTAATTTATCCTGTCAAATGTAGTTCCTTCCAATTAAGTATATATCCTGGAAATAAAGTGGTGATAAAAAAGAAGGGAGGCAAGGACTTTCAAAGAGACACTTTAAGGAGGACATTTGAGAACGCATAAAGCACATACTAATGTTTTTCTGAGAATGTGATCATATACATTTTATAACTGCTGCTAAGAGGCAACGTAAAATCCACAGGGAATAAAGGTAGGAATTCGGCTGCAGATGTTCACAGTTTTTTGAGGAAATATGATTGACGCGTCTGAAGAGCAATATCAGGGACCTGAAGTTATGCATAAAGGGCAAGTGGAGGGAAGAAAAGTTAGATTTAAAGAGCAAGGAAACAGAAATTATACTGGTGGCTTGATGGATCCAGTTGATCACCAAGACTTGATGCGAAGGAGCAGGAAACAAACTGAGAAGAAATACTGTTCCTTTTAGGATGAACCTAAGTGGAGAAAAAAAAAGGTAAGATGGGCTAATATCAAACTCTGGGAGAATGTAGTTATATAATATAGAACAAAAGGCAAAATAAGACTTCTTCAATATTCACTTAAAAGGGTATAAATATGATGAAAAATGTTTTCTTTTAATTTACTGTTTACCTTGGCTGAAAATAAGCCCTCTTCATTCTCTCTGGCTATTTTAATTTTCAGATGATTTTATACACCTTTGTGACAGCAAGACATCTAATGCATAGCTTCTGTTATTAAACTATATAACCATCTTTTTTTTTTCCTGTTTGGTTTATCTAAAAATGTTTAGAAATTTGCCTTCTTCAACTTTTCATTTCATCTAAGCCACATAAATTTCCTTCAGGCTAAAGAACCCTTGGGGGTGAATAAAAGAATGCCAACTTGTCATAACTCGTGATGGTGATCAAAGGCAGCCAGGTGGTCCCTTAACCTTTGATCACTTCCACACAGTTCAATATCTGATTAAGGGACTATGTTGTTTTGTGTCCTCAGATTCCATTAGTGGCTAATTGTAAGAGAAAAGGATACTGGGTAATGAGAATAGGAAATAGGTATGTCTAACTAGATGACATCTTTTTAATTATACCACTATATATACACTGGTACTACTGTTATAAGTAACAATCTCTCAATCAATATAACAACAAAACAAGAAAGTAGCTCCCAAGACTGGCCTTTGCTCTAACAGTATACATTTAAGTTATACTGTTATTTCTGTGTCAAGCTTAGGATACTTTCAAAAGAATAAGACATTACATGGCATGAAGTAGAAGGATAAAGAGCTTTCAGAACCAGGGATTTCAGATCATCTTATATAATTCTGATGATCCCTTGTCATAAGATATGTTCTCAGTATTTTCCAAGTTTTCCATTAAAGGGTTTATGATAGTCTTCAATGTGGAAGGCAAAAGTGAAATAAATGATAGTTCTGAGCCATTAAGGTAAAGAAATGGGAAACTGAAAGTTGAAAATGCACTAAAAGTGTGTGTGGGGGGGGAGATTAAAAGAAAATGATGGATTTTATTACCTGATATCCTTCTGTCCCTACAGATTACCAAAAGAACCTTAAGTAGTTACTCACTTGGGAATTATACCTAGAACATACTTTGTCAAGGAAACTCTGCTTTTAAAAATACAAAATGTTGGGAAATAGTGCTTTAAAAAGTCACATTCCCAAATTTCTGACTTTACATAAAAACATGAGTTGGGTGGTGTTGAGGGAGAATGTATAGCCAGGAAATATGAAAAGATGGAAAGGACTCAGGGAAGGAAGTGAGTGATAGAGGTCATCTTCCTCTTGGCACATCGCTTAGCATTAAAATCATGGGTGTTCCAAGTAAGAACTTGTCTAATTCTGCATTTGATGTAGTTCATACGGAGCTTTTCCCTGGCACACAAATGTCTTTGAATATGGATGATGAAAATGTCCCTTTGCCTACAGTGCAATACATAAACTGGGTGCAAGGATGAAATTCTCATTTTTCACTAAAACCTGTCATAGGTGAACACTGATCTTCATCTGAAAATATTAAAGCATTCCCTTCATGCCCTTTTAATTCCCCAAGGGCGTTAACCTTTTATTCTCCTTTAAACAAGCCACTTTTCTTTCCCAGGGGGACATTTCGGAATTGTTCTTAGGAAAAAACAAAAACAAACAAACAAAAAACCCTTATCTCCAGGGCATCATCTGGAAATTGCCCTGTTTTCAGTCCAAAATGCAAAGCCAGGATTCTGTGAAGAATTTCACAGCTACCCAACCACTTCAAAGCTGGATGGGGTTGAATCAATGCCACGACATTGGGTGTTAAGTGCGCCAATCAAAGTTGCCTCACAGGGACTGCAAACACTGTTTTGTTTCACCTGCCTATCATCTGAACAATACAATTGCCAGTTGCATTCTTTTAGACAAATCTTTTAGGGGGAGTGAGTGGAGCAAACCCAGGCAAACAGAATGGTATTTTCTCTCCCTCACAAAACCACCAGGAAGAGCAGAGATGCAATTAAGAAAACAATTAAAGTATCTCAACATATGTCCCTTCCTCAGTATTCTATCAGATGGAAATTTTGCACAGAGGCCATGCATGGCTTCTCTGAAGCTGATCTGTGCTGTAGAAGGGAGAGAATTCATAGCTTTGGAAGTCTCTTTAAGTGAAAGAATGATCTTACCTCATTCAATAGGTCTTTATTCTGGTGTTCAGTGCTGGCATGATCTGTTTTTAAATCTGCGTTTTGATGACTGGTGGGAATTCCAGCTGGTGCAGCTACTCTGGGAAACAATATGGAGGTTCCTCAAAAAGTTGAGGATAGAGTTATGCTACGATCCAGCAATTGCACTACTGGGTGTTTACCCCAAAGATAAAGATGTAGTGATCTGAAGGGGCACCTGCACCCCAGTGTTTATAGCAGCAATGTCCACAATAGCTAAACTATGGAAAGAGTCCAGATGTCCATCGACAGATGAATGGATAAAGAAGATGTGGTACACACACATACACACACACACACACACACACAGAGGAATATTACACAGCTATCAAAAAATGAAATCTTGCCATTTGCAATAATGTGGCTGGAACTAGAGGATATTACGCCAAACAAAATTATTCAATCAGAGAAAGATAGTTATCATATGATTTTAATCATATGTGGAATTTAAGAAATAAAACAGGGGATCATATGGGAAGGGAGGGAAAAATAAGACAAAATCAGAGAGGGAGACAAACCATAAGAGACTCTTAATCATAGAAAAAACTGAGGGTTGCTGGGTTGGGGGGATGAGTGGAAGAACGGGATACCTGGGTAATGGACATTAAGGAGGACATGGGATGTAATTGACATTAAGGAGGACATGGGATGTAATTGTGTTATATAAGACTGATGAATCAAAAAAAAAAGGACTGATGAATTACTGAACTCTACCTGAAACTAATAATATGCTATATGTTAATAGAATTTAAATAAAAATAAATAATAAACAAATAAATAAATCTGTGCTTTGGTGTTTATAATCAGTTTCACATCTCTTTCCAGATTGTACAGAAGTCTAACAGGACTCTGTTTCTAGAGCACAGCCCCTACTCTACTTCTTGTTGTTGGTTATGTTGTTTCCACTCTTTGAAATGCTTTTCCTCACAATATATGAATCAAATCTAGTTCTCAAGCCCTGTTCAGACATCACCCTTTAAACAATCCCTCCTTAATTTCCTCACCATGCTGGGCTAGCTCTCCTTTCTTCAATACCAATTTCGGTTGTATCTTATGAATTTAGGATTTTATGCTTTTTACTTGTGCTATCCATTTCCATCTCTGTCTTCCGGTAAATTGTAAAATTCTCAAGGACACACATTTGTTTAAAGGAACTTTAAACAAATTACCTTTTTATCTTCTGTGTGTTGTAGTAAGTTACTTTGAACAAAGCAAACTTTCATTAAAAGAATACATAAATAATAGTAGTAATAGCTTACACTTGGTGCTCAATATATACTTTACACTTTTCTAGCATATATTAATACATATAATCATCACAAAACTAAGAGTTTAGTTCTACTATTATCCCCATTTTATAGACAAAAACACAGCAGGACACAAAGACCTTGCCAAAGCTCACATAGCTATTATATGGGAGAGCCAGTATTCAAACCCAGATTTCCGTAATGTTCTCATGCATCTTGTTTTCGAGTGAATGAATAGATGGATTTTGAAAAATGTATTTATAGCACTATTTAAAATCTGTTTATTATTTAAGTATTCATTTCATCCACATTAGTGCCAAGATCTTTTAGATTGTTTATTTTTTTTCCTGTATGAAGTATCAAAGTTTCAATCCAAGGAGGTTATTGACCATTTTTCTTGGACTTGACTTCCATAACTAATGGAAAATTTCCTCATTTTCAAATATATACACACATAGATATAATTTTAGAAACACAGAAGCTGCAAAAACAGTACAGAAAAATCAGATGTACCCTCACCAAGTTTCTCCCAATGGAGACCTCTTACATAGGCATCGTACATTATCCAAACCAGGAAATCAATATTGGCATAATACCAGTAACAAGTTTCCGGTTCTTACTTGGACTCACCAAATTTTTCATGAAGTCATTTTTAAAATATCTTTGTGTATAATTCTAAGACATTTTATCATATGTGCAGATTTTAATAACCATTACCACAATCAGGAAATAAAACTGTTCTATCACCACAAAGAAATTTCCATATGCTACACTTTTATAGTCACACCCTTCCTTCCCTTCCGTAACCACCAAAACGTTCTCCATCTGTATAATTTTATATTTTAAGGATGGGTGAAATCATACAGAGTGTAACATTTTGATATTAGCTCTTTTCTGTTGGCATAAATGTTTTTGAGATTTTTCCAAGTTGTTGCATGTATCAATAATTTATTCCTTTTGTTTTGGAAGAACTGCTGTTTGTTTAACTATTCACTCATTGGAGGACACCTGGGTTGTTTCCTTTTTTGGGCTATCTCCAAATAAAGCTGTTATGAACAGTCATGTGCAGGTTTATGTGTGAATACAAATGTTCAGTCTTTTTTTTTTTTTAGAGAGAGAGAATGTGCATATGCAAATTGAGGGGGGCAGAGAGAGAGAGAGAGAGCAAGAATCTTAAGCAGGGCTCAATCCCCCCACCCTGAGATCATGATCTGAGCATGAAATCCAAAGTCAGATGTGTAACGGACTGAACAATCCCAGGTGCCCTTAAATATTCAGTCTTTATGATAAATCCCAAGAGATAAATGCTGAGTTACATGGTAAGTGTATGTTGAACTTTCTAAAAACTGCCAGGATGATTTCTAACGTGGCTGTACTATTTTACATTCCTACCAGCAAGGTATGAGGGATCAAACTCCTCTGCATATTTGTCAGCATTCGATATTAGACATATATTTTATTTCTTTTAAAGATTTTATTTATTTATTTGTGAGAGAGATTGAGAGCGAGAGAGGAAGAACACGAGCTCGGGGAGAGGTAGATGGAGAGGGAGAGGCAGACTATCCATGGAGCAGGAAGCTGGATGTGGGGCTTTATCCCAGGACCCTGGGATAGTGACCTTAGCCTAAGGCGATGCTAAGTTGAACAATTTTCCTGTATTTATTTATCATCTATGTACTTTCTTTGGTGCAGTTTATTTTTCCATTTTTCTAATTGAATTTTTTCCCCTTTACTGTGGAAATTAGAGAGTTTGGTGGCTAAACTTTCATCATCTTGACAGAATCATTTTAGAATAAAAAATTAAATTTTTTCTCTTTAAAGAATAATTTAGTAAACACAGGAAGAAAAAATATTGTATAAATGGTCATTCCAGTTCCTTTAAAGACAATTTGAAAAAAAAGGCACTTTTTAAAAACAATGAGATTTATATAAAATTAAAAAATGAGATTTATAAAAATTCACTGTATGCTCAATAAAATATTATTTAGAAATGTGTAAAATTCAACTACTCTTCCCCATTTTTTCCATATTGTACATATCTATTTTGCTATTTTTAGGTGTAGTGCCCAGAGTTCTAGACATTTAGATTAATATTCAACAATATAAAATTGTTCTCATATGAGGAAAAGAATGACAAGCATCACAGCATGAAAAAGAAAAACTGGGAATTTGAAGAACTTACCTGATCATTTGTGGATTTTAAATCCTGGGTTTATGGACATTCAAGCAGTACTTAACTTACTTAATTTAATATTTGCTGATTGCTCACCATGTTAATAGTATCATGATATTCATAAAGGCACTTCGTGAAAACTTCATGTGTATATAAAAATGATTCTTTTTCTTTCTAGGTATTATAATGTGTTTTTCTTGAGGGATTTGACCTTCATCCAAGTAAGTTTTATTTGTTATAACTTCACTTACAAAGAAATTCCTCTTCTAATGATATTTACAGTGCATTAAAAAAACTGTATTACAGTTTTTTATTATAACATGTAATACATAAACATAAAACACATAATATAGAATTTACCATTTTAACTGTTATTAAGTGTAGACTTCAGAAGTGTTAAGTACAATTACACGGTTTTAAAACAGATCTCCAGGACTTTTTTTATCTTGCAAATCTGAAACTGTATTATCATTAAACAACTTCCCTAACTCTCCTCCCCACTCAGCCTCTGATAATCACCACTCTACTTTCTGTCTCTTTGAATTACATTACTTTAGCTATCTCATAAGTGGAATCATGCAGTATTGGTTCTTCTATGGTTTATTTCACTTAATATAATGTCTTTGTGGTTCATCCATGTTGTAACATGTGACAGTATTTTCTTTTTTTTTTAAAGCTGAATAATATCCCAAGACATGTATATTTAAATACATACACACATACATACTATATATATTTTTTATTAACATGTAACATATTATTTGTTTCAAGGGTACAGGTCTGTGATTCATCAGTCTTACACAAATCACAGCCACTCACCATAGCACATAATTCCCCCAATGTCCATCATCCAGTCACCCCTATCCCTCCCAACCCTCTCCCTTCCAGCAATCCTCAGTTTGTTTTCTGAGATTGAGAGTCTCTTATGGTTTGCCTCCCTCCCACATCCCATCTTGTTTCATTTTTCCCTCCCTTCCCCTATGATCTCTGTCTTGTTTCTCAAATTCCTCAGATCAGTGATATCATATGATAATTGTCTTTCTCTGATTGACTTATTTCACTTAGCATAATACCCTCTAGTTCCATCCATGTCATTGCAAATGGCAAGATTTCATTTTTTCATACATACTATATTTTGCTCATTCATTCAACCAGCAGTGAACATTTGGATGGCTTCTACCTCTTGATTGTTGTGAATAGTGCTGCTATGAATGTGGGTGTGCAAATATCTCTTCAAGACTCTACTTTTGAATCTTTTGGGTTTTTACTTAAGACTTCTGAGACATATGGTAGTCCTATTTTTCATATTTTTGAGAAACATCCATAATATTTTCCATATTGGTTGCATCATTTTATCATCCCACCACCAATGCCAAGTTCAAATTTTTCCACATTCTCACCAACACTTGTTAGTTCCTATTGTTGTGTTTGTGTTTTTTTGATAGCCATCATAATGGCTATTATGGCTAACATAATAATGGCTAACAACATAATGGCTAACAAGTAATGCTTCATTGTGATTTTGAATTTCATTTCTCTGATGATTAGTCATGTTGAACACCTTTTAAATGCTTGTTGACCATTTGCATATGATCTTTGGAGAAATACCCATTCAAGTCCTTTGCCTACTTTTAAATCAAATTATTTATTTATTTGTTTTTTTTTTTTTTCATTTGTAGTTCTTTATATTCTAGATAGTAACCTCATATTAGATATATGATTTATAAATATTTTCTCCCATTCTGTAGGTTGCCTTTTCATTGTTCCCTTTGGAACACATTTTTCTGGTTTTGTCTACTTTTGCTTTTGTTCACTGCACTTTTGTTGTCATATCCCAGTTATCGTCAAGCACAATGCCATGAAATTTTCTTCTAGGAGATTTATGGTTTTGTATCTCTAATGTATTTTGAGTTATTTAATTTATTTATTTATTTGAGAGAGGTAGGGGAGGGGGAGAGGGAGATACAGAGAAAGAATCTTAAGCAAATTCCACGCCCAGTGCAGGGCCCAACATGGGGCTCAACCTCATGAACTTGAGGTCATTACCTGAGCTAAAATCAAGAGTCAGACACTTAACCAACTGAACCACTTAGGTGTCCTTTGAGTTAATCTTTGTAAAAGGTATATATTAAGGGTGTTACTTCATTCTTGTGCATGTAATTACCCAGCTTCCCAAAACTGTTCGTTGAAGAGACTGTTCCTTCCACATTGAATAGGCTTGCCACTGTTGTCAAAGATCATTTGACTATATATGTGAGGGTTTATATGTGGTTTATTTCTCTATACTTTTCCATTGGTCTATTTGTCTGTCTTTATGTCACTACCACACTGGTTTTCATTACAATAGCTTTGCAATATGTTTTGAAATTAGGAACTGTGAGTCTTTCAAATTTGTTTTTGTTTTTCAAAGTTGTCTTTGGCTATAAGAGGTTTCTTGAGATTCTGTACAAATTTTAGGGGTATTTTTTCTTATTATTTTGCAAAAAAAAAAAGTGTCTTTGGGCTATTAAGCAGGATTGCATAGAATTTGTACATCTCTTTAGTAGTATGGATATCTTAACAATATTTTATCTTCCAATTGAGTAAATAAGAGATGACTTTCCATTTATGTGTGTCTTTTAAAATTTCTTTCACAATTGCTTTGTAGTTTTTAATTTAAAGGTTCTCACCTCTTTAGTTAGATTTATCCCAAAGTATTTTATTCCTTTTAATGCTATTGTAATTGAAATTTTTGTTCTTAATCATCTTTTTGACTTGTTCATTGTAAACGAATAGAAATACAGCCCAGCCTGGGTGTTGACATTTTATTCTACAAGTTTGCTGAATTCTTTTATTAAGTCTAACAGTTTTTTATGCACTCTTTAGGGTTTCTACATGTAAAATCAGGTTACCTGTAAACAGAGATTCTTTTACTTCTCCCTTTCTGATTTTGTCTTTTTTATTTTTTTGCCCAGTTGCTCTGGATTGGATATTCAATACTAGGTTGAATATGAATGGTAAGAGCAGACATTCTTTCTTGTTCCTGAGATTAGAGCAAAAGCTTTCAGCCTTTCACAGTTGCTTATGATGTTAGCTATTTATTTTTTATAAATAGTTTTTATTATGTTGGGGTAGTTTCTTTCTATTCCTAATGATTTTATCATGAAAACCTATTGAGTTTTGACAAATGCTTTTTTTTTTTTTCTGCACTGGTTGAGATTGTGGGTTTTGTCCTTTATTCTGTGAATGTGGTATATTACACTGATCTTCCTATGTTGAAGTATCCATCCATTCCAGGAATAAATCTTACTTGGTCATCATGCATAAACTTTTTAATGTGCTTTTGAATTTGGTTTGCTAGTATTTTATTGAAAACTTTTGCTTCAGTGTGTATCAGGGATAATGGTCTATAGTTTTTGTTTCTTGTAATGTCTTTGGCTTTGGTGTCAAGGTAATGCTGGCCTCATAGAATAAGCTTAGAAGTATTCGTATTCTCTCTTCTTTAGTTTTTTGGAAGAGTTTAAGGAGTGAAGCCCACTAGTCCTGGGTTATATTTCTTGTGAAGTTTTTAATTACTAGTTCAATTTCTTTACTCATTATTGGTCTGTTCAGATTTTCTACTTCTTTAAGATTCAGTACTTTCAGCTTGTGCATTTCTAGGAATTTATCCATTTAATCTAGGTCAACCTGTGTGTTGGCATACAATGTTTAAGGTATTCTCTTATAATCCTTTTTATTTCTGTGGCATCAATTGTAATCTCTCCTCTTTCATTACTGATTTTAATTAAGTATTTTCTCTTTCTATGTATTTTTTAAATTTAAGGTTTGTCAATTTTGTTGAACTTTTCAAAAAACCAACTCTTACTTTCATTGATTTTTTTTTAATTCCCTGTTTATCTCTGATTGAATCTTGTTAGTTCATTCTTTCTATTAGCAGTGGGCGTAGTTCTTTTTCTAGTTTCTTGAGGTGTAAAGTTAGGCTATTGACTTGAGATCTTTTTACTTTAATGAATGTATTTACAGCCATGAACTTCTCTCTTAGTACTGCTTTCACTGCATGCTATAACTTTTGATATGTTATGTTTTCATTTTCATTTTTCTCAAGGCATTTTCTAACCTCCTTTGTGACTTCTTTTTTCCCCATTTGTTGTTTAGAGTATATTGTTTAATTTTGACATATTTGTGTATTTTTTCAGTTTTCTTTGTGCTATTGATTTCTAGTTTTATTTCATTATGAATTTGTATAATTTCAGTCTTCTTGAATTCAATAAAATTTTATTTGTGGACTAACATCTGGTCTATCCTAGAGAATGTTTTATGGGCACTTGAGAAGAATGAATATTCTGCTATTATTAAAGCAGTGTTCTCTAGATGTCTGTTATGTCTAATTGGTCTACAGTATTGTTCATTTCCTCTATTTTATTGATCTGTTTATTCTATTATTGAAAGTAGAGTTTTGAAGTATCATCCTATTATTGTGCTATTTATTTCTCTCTTCAATTCTGTCAAGATGTGTTTCAAATATGACACAGAGCTCTGAGGTTTAATTCCATTTGAAATTGTTATATCTTCTTGGTAAACTGACATTCTTTTCATTATATAATATCCTTACCTCTTGTAACAGTTTTTAAATTTAAGCCCAGCTGTCTAATGTTA
The DNA here is from genome assembly GCA_004024625.1 of Mellivora capensis. Lineage (NCBI taxonomy): Eukaryota > Metazoa > Chordata > Mammalia > Carnivora > Mustelidae > Mellivora > Mellivora capensis. The sequence continues at coordinate 39,657 of PISX010014932.1, read as the reverse complement.
GTATAGCCACTCCTGCTCCCTTTTGGTTGCAACTTGCAGGGGAAATCTTTGCTATTATTTTGGTTTAAGCCTATAAGTGTCCTTAGATTTAAGATGAGTCTTTTGTAGACAACATATAACGGGGTCCTGTTTTTATATACATTCAGCCAATCTATGTGTTTTGATTGAGGAATTTAATTTATTTACGTTGAATGTAATCAATAACAGGAAAGATTAACTATTGCTTTTTTGTTAATTCTTTTTTAATGTCGTGAAGGTTTTATTTTGGTCCTTCCCTTTCTCTCTTACTGTCTTCCTTTGTGCTTCATTGAATAATTTTTTGTAGTGATATACTTTGATTCATTTCTCATTGCCTTTTGCATACATTTTAAAGCTATTTTTCTGTGGTTATTATTGAAATTACATAAAACATCTTAGAGTTAAAACATTCTGTTTTGAACTGATAGCAAATTAATTTCAGGTGCACATCAAATCTCTATTTCTTTACACTCCATCCCTTCCCACTTTATGTTATTGGTGTTACAAGTTATATCTTTAGATGTTACTACTTATTAACACAGATTTATGGCTATTTTTTATGTTTTAACATTTAAATTCTATAAAACAATATTACAATAGTAAAGGTTACTACATTTGTACATGTATTTACTTTTACTGGCAAATCATGTACTATCATATAGCTTTGTGTTGCTGTCTATGTTCTTTTATAGCAATTTGAGAGGTTCTCTTTAACATCTCTGTAGAACAGGTCTAATGATAATGAACTCCTTTAGCTTTTATTTATCTGGAAAAGTCGTAATTTCTCCTTTTTTTTTTTTTTTTTTTAAATTTTTATTTTTTATAAACAAATTTTTATCCCCAGGGGTACATGTCTGTGAATCCTACACTGTTGGTGGGAATGCAAGCTGGTGCAACCGCTCTGGAAAACAGCGTGGAGGTTCCTCAAAAAGTTGAAAATAGAACTACCCTTTTTTTTTTTAATCAAATGAAATCAATTCTTTTTTTTTTAAGATTATTTATTTATTTGTCACAGAGAGAGAGCAAGCACAGGCAGACAGAGAGGCAGGCAGAGGCAGAGGGAGAAGCAGGCTCCCCACCGAGCAAGGAGCCCAATGCGGGACTCGATTACAGGACGCTGGGATCATGACCTGAGCCTAAGGCAGCCGCTTAACTGACTGAGCCACCCAGGCGTCCCTCTCCTTCATTTTTGAAGGACAGTTTTGTCAAATACAGTATTCTTGATTGACAGATATTTTTCCTTTCGGTACTTTGAATATATTTTCCCCCTTTCTGGCCTTCATAGTTTCTACTGATAAATCTATTGATAATCTTATGGAAGCTTCCTTATATGTTGTGGAGGTTGATTTTCATTTGGTGCTTCCAAGATTCTCTCTTTGTTTTTGACTTTAGACAGTTTGATTATAATACTTCTATGTGGTCTCTTTGAATTTAGTCTAGTTGGTGTTCTTTGAGCTTCTTGGAAGTATATATCTGCTTCTATCCTCATATTTGGCAAGTTTTCAGTCATTATTTCTTCAAATAAGCCCCTTTATCCTCTCTTTTCTCTTCTTGAGAGTCTCACAATGTGCACATTGATAACATTCCATAATCTCCTTATTTTCTCTTTGATTTTTTTTAATTGTTTTTGTCTTTTTTCTTCCTTTGACTTGATGATTTTAAATAATCTGTCTTCAGGATTACTGATTCTTCTTTCTGCCTGATCAGTCTGTTGAATCCTTCTAATGAATAGTTACTATATTTTTCAGCTCCAGAATTTTTTTTTAAAGATTTTATTTATTTATTTGTCAGAGAGAGTGAGCACAGACAGAGGCAGAGGGAGAAGCAGGCTCCCTGCTGAGCAAGGAGCCCGATGTGAGACTCGATCCCAGGACACTGGGATCATGACCTGAGATAAAGGCAGCCGCTTAACGAACTGAGCCACCCAAGCATCCCCAGAATTTTTTTTTCCTAATATTTTCTATCTCTGTTGATACTATCATTTTGTTATATATCATTTTCCTGATTTGATTTAGTTGCTTATCTGTGTTTTCCTTTGGCTCACTTAGCATCTCTCTTTTTTTTTTTTTTAAGTTTTTATTTATTTATTTGACAGAGCCACAGAGAGAGAGGGAACACAAGCAGGAAGAGTGGGAAAGGGAGAAGCAGGCTTCTCGCCGAGTGGAGAGCCTGATGCGGGGCTGGATTCCAGGATTCTGGGATCATGACCTGAGCCGAAGGCAGATGCTTAAAGACTGAGCAATCCCGGCACCCCACTCACTTAGCATCTTTATATGTATTTTAAGTCCTTGTTAGGCTACATTACTTTAAGGTTGGTTTTAGAGTTTAATTTGTTTCTTGTTTGGACCATGTATTTATATTTCTTTTATGCCTTGTGATTTTTTTTTAATGCTGGGATTTGGACATTTGAAGAAGCTACTGCCTATCTAAATCTACATGTATTGTCTTCTCACAGAGGAAGACCTTCACCAATTAATCTGGCTAGAAATTCTAGGACCTTGCAAACTTTCTGATCTCTTGCTTCCCTTGTTGTCTGCCTGTGGATCTGTAGCCCTGACATGTTGGTTGTCTCTCTTTTCAGCAGCTTCCAAACTCTGGCCCCAATCTTATCTGCATGCAGAGGTGACAGAAACCAGTCCCTCAGGTAACCTCCCTAGATAAGTTAGAACATTGGATTCAGGTCCACTCTTTTGTTTTCCTCCTGAGGAAGGAAGCTTGATATGGAACGTTTCCTCTTGTCTGCTCCTGAGATGTTGCATAAGGGATGAAGCATGACTGGGTAGATAAGTGTGTAAATTTTTCTTACCCATTTCACTGTAAGCCCTTCATAGTTTTACAATGACTTAGGCCCTGCAGCTTCTCAATTTGTCTTTAAAGTTCTCACAGAGGTATTCTGGTCCATTTATTTTTATAAACCCTGTGTCTCTGTGAAAGGAGGTCCTGTAGCCTCTTAGTCCAACATTTTGCTGACCTCATTCAAAAATAGTTCATTATATTTTGATTTTGTGCAACCAAGACCCTATACTTTGCTACATCAAGAGCGACATTTTTTTATAAGTTTACATTATTTAATTATTACTCATTGACAAAAACATGCAAAATATCATGAAGCCCATTTCTGAGTTCTTTTTATGTTAAGAATTGTATTGCCGAATGACTTGAGCTATGGGATGAAGAACTTCTAGTTTATAAGGATTACATACTTATATTTACATTTCATTTTGAAACTGTTTTAAACCATAATTGAACATAAAGGGATTTACAGATTTGATATGTTATAAAATTTGTTGCATTACCCGTTTTAAAATTTCTTTATTGCTTTGGCCATGAAGAACTGACTTGATACAATGGTAGCCTTCAAATATGTAATCAAGAAAACTCACAGTGAAAAGTCAGGAATAAGAAAGAGTGACAAGTCAAAAACTTAGGGTAGGGTATAAATGGGTAAGGAATACATGACCGAAATTCTCAATCTCTCTCTCTTTCTCTCAGTCTCTCTCTCTCTCTGTCACACACACACACACACACACAGAGACACACACCGGTGGTCAGTCAGGTCACATGAAGTTTGGGTGAAAAATCTCAATAAAATGAAAAGTGCATGGGGCCAGTGACCCACACTTGCTCCACTAGAGGGATTCAGAGGCAAGTCACTTGACAGGTAATCTGGGCTAATCAGGTATGGTTTTAATGGGCAGAGGACTGCTGGAGCTACAATGAGTGTTATTAATGGAAGACCTGATTAAGATTTAATGCATATTGGGTATCTAGAGTGTTACATATAATAAATACACACATATATATATGTGTATATTTTTGTTATGTATATAACAATATATATCTTTATGTATATTAAGTCATGTATACATGAATATTCGGTGCCTCATGGACATTTAGTGTATCATGGATATTTAGTGTCTATATGATCTTTTCATCCATATCTATCTTACATGCAATGCTTTTCTTTCTTTATGTACAACATGTCTTCCAAGTTACTAACTTATTTATTTCTTATCATCTTTGACTTTTACCTATCTCATTAGTTTTCTTGACTTCTATAAATATAATTTCATATTCTAAATAAATACCATAAATATTCATTAGAGATTTTATAATAATAATGTTTGTTCTAATTCCCCCCAAAAAACTAGCTACAGAAATAATTAATAAGGAAAAGGGTAATTTCCATTAGGTCTTCTACACCATTAGTTAAGACTTGGGGCCCAGAGAGGAAGGCACCATGACTCCTCTTTTTAAACATTTCTTTTCAGAACCTTCCTTGTCCCATACTGGAAAATTATACTCTTCCCCATGGCCAGCTCATATATCTTGCCTCATCCTTCAGGAGCATACTGTGGATCTGAACTCTGGCTGGACTTGGTCACCAGGAACTTAAGATGTAAAATGAAGGGTGAGGAAAGCTAAGGATCGTTAAATGGCTCTAACTTGTCAGTTAATACCTGGTAATATCACTTTGTTAAGTCTTCAGAACTACTTAGGAATAGAAATTTTTATTCCATTTACAAATTTACTTGCTTGAGCTCATATAATTGCAGAGAAACGTCACTGATTTTAAAACCAGAAGTCGCTGATACCAAATGCTGTGCTCTTTCTCTGTTTCTTTCTCTTGAATTTCTTGTCTTGTTACCCCAGGGCCTGTGCTGAAGTCCCTGGCTTCAAAACTATTTTATCAGAAAGTAACTGCTACTCAGACCTCCTTTACATGATCAAAGTGGACCACTGTGTGTGCCATCTCTTGTTTCTCCATCCCCCTCTGGTAAAATAGGTGGTAATTAAATATATGCCCTCTTGATAAATTAGGTAAATGTTTTTCCCTCCAAGGAAACACAAAAACATAATTCAACTGAGGTCTTCCTAAAGGTGATACAAATACAAGAATTTAATATGAAAAAAATATATATTCCTCTACAGGGAGACCATTATCTCCTTTCTGTCAACATATCATGTAGTCTGCAATTTACTGTATCTTAGAAAAACTAACCTGGACACAACCTCTTATCCTTTACAAGAACACACGGGAACAAAAATAACAAAGGAACGTAAAAAAACAAACAAACAAAAAAAAAAAACAAAGGAAAACATAACCCATAAACCCACCCAAAAGCAAAAGTAATGAGTATGAGCCTAGAAGTTCCAAGGTCACTTGTACGTAATAAGAATCATAAGATCCACCCCATCAGTCTCACATGACTGCTGTGAGATTCCAAAAAGATCATGTGAGTGAAGGTAATTTATAAAGTATAGATTACTACAGAGAAATAGAGTACATTTCTTACAAGGACATTCACTGCAACCCTTTCACTTTTAGATAAATCCCATTGGTGACTAGCTACCATCACAATGTTTTGCTCCCTGGGTCTTGGATTATAGAAACAGTTTCCACTATAACTGCATTTGATCAATACCAACAGAGCTCCATCCCAGACAAACATGTGTCTCCTCTGAAAAAAACAAAACAAAACAAAACAAAACCATATCTATCTATCATACTGTTAAATACCCATCATTTTTGAAATGTTTGTGTGGTTTTTTTTCCTATCAATTATTTCCCTTCAGAAAAATTAACTGCTCTCAAATTACAAATAAAAAAAAGAATTGAAAATGTTGATTTGGGCCATTAATAACCTTCTTTGTGCCAAATTCTGAACATAAAGAAGAAAGAAACATATGCTTCTGAAGAACTCTTTGTCTAGTCGAGGCATGCGCTATTACCCATTAGAGCTGAGCCATGTCAACCCAGGAAGGGTCAGGGAAGGAAAGCCCTTTGTAAACTAAAGTGCTTAACCCAGCCATTATGCGTTCACTGACAGAAAGCTCCAAATTCCCAGATCCTTAAAAATCAAATAAAAAGTTTTTAAATGTCCGTAAAAAAAAAAAAAAAAAAAAAAAAAAGTTTTTAAATGTCATATAACATTTACTCTTGTACCACAAAGCATGAAATCCCCACATTCACGTACTCAGCAATCATGCATGGACTACCTGCTATGTCCTAGGCTCTGATCTAAGAGCTGGCAATAAAAAGAAGCACAAGATGCATTCCTTTGTTTTTAGAAAGGTCATAGTTGAACTCTTTTGTGAAAAAGGAACGTGTGATGAGATAATGTGGGAGAATGTCTGTTTTTCAAAAAGTGCAAATGTCTATAGAAATACAAGTTATTGTTATGATTAAATAATTGAGTTATGCCAAAGTTTTCACTCATAGAATTAGTTCTAATCAGATTAGCAATAAAATATAGTTTATCAAGGGAAAGGAAACCAGACATTATAATATCATTTATTGAAATATCTGCTATTCTTTTGTTTAGCCCTAGATCTTAGTTAAGATTAAAAAGCCTTTGAAAATTATCCAAAATACTTAAATTTTGAGAGCAAAGAGACTCAGACTAAGTTCATAAACCTGGTCAGATTAATTACTATAAACGTAACCCAGAAATCAATCATTTTGTTAAAAATAAATAAACTCCATTTTAAAAAGTTTTATTGGCTGACTCAGCTACAAACCACTTTAGTTCTAAAGAAGTTTACTGACAAATTACTTTCTTACCTAACTTTAAGCTTTTAAAAAGTGAAAAGACTCTATTATGCTGCCATTCAGTGTGATTTAGTGATCTGTGTTTCCTGCTATAAGTAATCAACATCTCTTTTTGGCTTGTTTGCTTTCCTTTCGGGTGAATTTAAATTTAAAATATGCATCTCTTTCTTTTATTATTATTATTCCATATGTGTTCATAGGAACCAGCTACAGAGGCGCTCGCTATCGGGATGCATGGAGAATGCACACTGAGTGCTTCCGGCCTTCCTAAACCCAGTTTACCTGCAGCATTTAATTCCGCCTGTGGGGGAAAATGAACTTTTGGTTACTTCCTGATGCCTCATCATCGTCACTGTTAACCTGTCACATCAGATGCATACCTCCCATGGCTGTATAATCTTGGAGAATATAATTTCCTTCCTACATCCCATCACTCAGGATGACTTCTTGTAACAGCTTCAGAGTACTGAAGAGCCTTAAGCGCCCGTCATCACGTGGGCTAACACCTTGCCTGAAAATGACTTTGAAACAGTCTCTGAGAAAGCATCCTGTGAGTGGTGGTCTAAATTCCCACCGTAGCCATCTTGCTGGTCTCCCTAGAGCGCAGCTCTGCGGAAACACTGATGGTGCTGCCGCAGAGAAGCTGTCATCATTCGCTCCGGGGCCTCGCCTGCGATGCCCAGAGTTCAGACTAAATCCCTCCTGGATGTTTTCCTGCTTTCAGACATGGCAATGGGACTGCTAAGAGACAGTCAGGTGCAGACTGCCTCAATCTGCTGAGCATTTCTGTTTATTATTTTTCTTCATCCCCTTGTGTGTGTGCTATTGCATTTTTGTAGCTGCCACTCTGTAAAGCATACCTTCCAGTTAGTTATTTAAAACCTGACACTGTAGTGTTACAGGAAGTATAAATTAATAAATGCAATTTGGGATAAGGTTAACCACTCATTTAAGCACTACTCATGGGGACAAGATGTTAGATGTGGACACAAAGGCCAAGAACACATAAGCAAGGTGGATCATACCTGGAAAGGTAAGAGCCAAGTATACAGTACCAAAGCAAGGAACAGTATCTAGTGTCCCTTTCATAACATCACATCTTATTCGAGTACTTTGCCTGAAACTGTTAAAGACCTCTGATAAAACAATTGAAACAATCTACTATTATGTGTGACCAATAAAAACCCTTATGTGCTCAAAGATTTAAGATTCTAGGGACAGCAAACGCAGTAGGCATATGTCTGGTTTGAATGTTCAGTAGAGAGGGAGATGGGTTGGTGAGGGCAGCCTTGAGAGGTAAACAGGGAACTGGTGATCTTGTGATAAGGGGGTGGGGGGAAGAGTGGAATGATACAGAGTATGAAAATTATATGAAAGAGAAAAAAAAGAAAGGGAAAAGAGATTCCTTTTGCTAAAATAAAATGAAAATTTCCATTTATGTCAATATGTCAGTAAACATTAGAATATTGTTTCTAAATTTCTCCAGGTATTTTAATGATTTCTTATTGTGAATTTTATTTACAGATCTAATGTTCAGTACATGAACAAGAATGGGACAAATGTGGAAGCTGAGGAAGTCATAGAAACAAAAAACAGGTGAAAACAATAGGTAACATTTGGCAAGCCTGTATAACAACAAAAAGCAGGAACTAATTTCGACCTGGGGAAGATCTGTTAAAAGCTTCCTCTAAAATTTCAGAGTAAGATGAATGAGTAGAATAGTGGCCAGTTGCTTTACCACAGTTTAGGTAGTTTGGATTAAATATGATAAAGAGAAGTATGTTCTCAGCAACCATATGGTACACAAACTATTCTATGGAAATAATTTTGTTTGTATCCAAATACTTATCAGGAGATAAGAGTATTAACATTTATAATACTCTAATACCATCATACTGAAATCAAAATTCTTGCAAATTTCCTTGTGAGTATTCCTCTTCATCTGCCACACAAAGGTGTGGGGGAATATTCATTGTGTTAAAGTCAATTAATCTGTAAATTGCTTTGCTTCCTAGTGCATGAACTACAAGACTCTCCACTCTTTTGTATTTTGTCAAGGACAGTGAGATATTTGCAATTAGTTGTCTGATGTCTGTGACATGGATACAGTTAAAGATAACAAAAAATAGACCTGAACCACGGTAGTCTGTTTCACTAGAATTTTGTTGCTTAAATATATTTTTTTGTGTTTTCATATTTCAGACAGGACTGTCACCCAAGGAAGCCTTTTATGTAGGCAGACAATGGGATTTAGGTGAAAATAATAGTAACTTTGAACTGAACTCAGGAAGGTAGGTTAATTTTCACACAACTGTTTGGCATATTGGTATTTCAATAAAAGAATTGCTGACTTCAGATTTTCTCAACTGAATTCTGAAGTTGAGTTGCTATGATCAATTTCTCAGAAAAAGGAAAAAAAAACATCTTTATAGAGGTTTAATGCAGATTGACACATGGAACACAGAAATAGATCTTCACAGAATTTCTCATCCTCCTTGAGCTTCTATAACCAAGAAGAGAGCATCTCCAGTGGTAAAAATAAAACAGAATGCAAATTCATCATAGGCACAGTAGTTTTATATACAAATCAAACTGATTTTAAGCAAGAACATCTGTGCAAACAAGATTGTAAAAGGTAATTTCAAGGCTACAAAGGAAGAGAAATATGTTGATTGGATTTTAAAATAGACATGTTAAATGTGTTAAATACACCTACTGTGATGTGAGATGTATGACATAATTTAATAAGTTTATTTAATGAAGATCTGCAGAAAAGCCTAACTGGGAGAAACATCATTTTTTCTTATTTTTTAAATGTTGATGTTAAGGAATATTTGACAAGTAAAGAAATTAAAAAGTCCATTTTTTTAAATTCAGACATAAACTGGAGGGCCCACTATGTGCCAAACACTGTACTAAAAGCTAGATTTTACTATGGCTTGACTCCTGTCCTACTGGAACTTACAATATAGTAAAGAGACATGTGAGTAACTTATTGTTCCTCAGGGAAAGAGGAAACCATGGGTTCTCTCAGACCACAGAGTAGGACATCTAAATCATCCCACCAAAATCCAGAAGGTGCCCCAGTTTAACCACTGAGGTTGAATTCTGAAAGACCAGTTAAAGGGTATCATATAAAGAAGATGCCGGAGGCTTCTAGAAGAAAGAAGTAGTATGTTGCAAAGACACAGAGTATGAAGTAGCATAAATATCCCTGGGGAACTACAAATGGCTAGGACATGGCCCTTTCTCTAAATGCTCTTCCTCCAGACAGTCCAGAGATGTTCAGTGCAAATGTAGAGACAGAAATGTAGGGAGTGGAAATTCCAAACCAGGTGACACTGACATTTAATGGGAAAGCAGCAAAGAAGCCAATGGAGGCCATAAAGAAGGAATGGCCATGGGCGGAGACAGTCAGAAGAGAATAGTATCACTGAAACTAAGAATAGAATAAGATTCAAAAAAAGATCAAGTGCTCTACAGCATCATGTGCCACCAAAGGCCAAATCGTTAAGGAAAGAAGACCATAGAGGAAGGTAAGAAGTCAGCAGTCAGTACTGGCCGGAAAAGACAAGTCTCAATGGAGTATTGGTGGGCAAGGTTAGATTGCTGGATATTGAAGAGCGACTGGTAAGTGAGAAATTAGAGACTCAAGTTTGGGTGCTATGTGATCAGTCGGTACCTGTACAAGGAAAGGGATTTGAGCATGTTGACATAATGTGGGGACCAACCAGGGAGAGGAAAGATACAAAATACAGGAGAAAGAGAGAGTGATTAATGAGGCCAGTTCCTCACAGATACAGGAGGGGATAATAGGCTCATCCACCTGGAAGGGTCAGCAATGGCATGGGAGCAGGGACAGATCTTTTCACTGAGATGGGAAGAAGAGACAAGGGGCAGAGACAGATGGAATACATCTGCTGAGAACAGGGAAAAAGATGTTTTCCCAAATTCTAAATCCAACACATCAAACAAACACACATACAACAGACATCCTCCCAACCAATACACCACAAATACTGTGAGTTTCATTTTTGCTCTCTTCTGCATACTTAATTTTTAGCTGATTTTGCTATTTATGATTATAAATAGTCTGACCTGTACCTTGTATCTAATCTTTAAAATGTTAACCTTTTTTTCAAATGGCTTGTAGCTTTTCCTGTTTGTTCTCAGACTCATATGTTCAAACATAAAAATAGCACAATAGTCCTGTCATGGTGAAAAATAAAAACCTGCATTAAATTTTACCTCTTTAGTATAAAATGTGCTGCCATGCTAAATCTTCTGGGACAGTATAAGCCTGATATACATTTTACCTGACAGTCTCCAATCCATCTGCGTATTCCTGGAGCACCTCTGCCATAACTTTTATTCCTAGTAACTTCTCTACTGAAAATGATCTAAAAAAACAAATGGGTATAATTCAACACATAATTTGAAATACATTCATGTCTAATGTATACTAATAACATATCGTGACATAATCATTGTAGACTAATGAAAATCAAATGAATTTTCATTAGTATTTACTAATTATGATTTTTAATATAACTATGAAATTTTTGATTGGTAAAGAAGCTTATGCAACAAGGAACACTGTAAAAACCAAAAAATAGTAAATCTATTACAAAGCTAGGTGAACATATCTTCCAGCAAGTCTCTAAGAATATTTCCTATAGTCAAGTAATGCTCTCTATGAGAAATTTCAAGGTGATGAAGGCATCCTCGTTAATAGTACATTACCCTCACATCTCAGATTTTTGTTTAGGCAATATTACCTTTATGTATAATGTTCAACAAATCATGTTGAATCATGAAGAGGGTTGAACAAGCCATGAACCAAAAAAGAGGCAAAATCTATTTCGAAAACTGAACAAAATCTCTTCCAAATTCTTCTAAGAAAATCAGGTCTCACTTCTCAGAGTTGCTTTGACTCTTTTCAGGGCAATTGGGTTCTCTAAAGACAAACAACAAATAAACAAAAACAGCATGTATCTCAATATTTTCAATAAGCATATTAATTCTTCTTTTAAAGTATGTGACCTTGAAAAAGTAAATTATCTAAATTCTCAATATGTACAGGGAGTAATGGAATGAGTACCTTCATGGACACTTCCATTCTGAAATTAAATGGATCTTTAGTGTGTAAAATATTTCTAATTCATGTTAAGTGGATTTTCATAGATCACAAGATACTTGCACAACTATAAAGGAAGAATCCTGACCAATGTGCCATCTACTTGTGGCTCCTGTGGACTGCTCTTAGCTGTTTTTATCTGTTTACCAATAGACACACGGTACTATACAAATCTTTGGGTTTGAATCTTTTTTTTTTTTTTTTTCCTGGAGTTCCCAGTGTTCTCAGAGTACCAAAACATTAGTTAGCTGAGTGAGATGATCCATCTAGTTGTATAAAGGCTTAAGTAATAGGGAGCCTGGTCAGTCAGGTAGAAAGGGAAATGGAGGAAATGAGGTTGGAGAAGTAAATAAGATGCAAATTATCTGTATGTGTGGCCTTCTGTTCTAGGGTAAATAATAATCTAATCAGTTGTGTGGATTTTTAAGAAAGCTAGTTCTATTTTCAATTCAATATAGCACATGGAGCAAATAAATAGACTTCCTTTCCTTCCAAAATTTCACTAAACTATATTGCAAATATAAGCAAAAAGTAATGAAATCATAACAATACTAAAAAAAAAATAATATAATGGTAAAAAGGAAATTTAAGTAATTTCTGATGGGCAGAGAGATCATATTTATAGAGAGACTAGGGTGGTAATGGGACAGGGACATTATCAGTTTCATGAAAGAGCCCTTCACAGAATAGCTGGGCCTACCAGTCTCCCTGCTCCTAACTAATGCCGTGAAAACTGATTTTAAAACAAAGTTAAATAATAGCCCTTGGGAAGCCCCTGATGGAGTATTTGGTCTGATTTAAAGAAGCCCACTTGAATCTTGAATCTTTCAAGCCATCTTGAATCTTTGTCACAAACCCAGTAAGAAAACATCAGAAGTACCACCACCTGAAAAGTAGTATTTAAATTCTTCATTTCCAGAAAAAAAAGTCCTGATTAATTTGGCACTTGTGAAGTGATATGAATATGGATGGCTAATCCTTAACCATGTCTGCTAAAGGGAGAACTTTCTGGCTATAAGACCCATCTAAATGCATGCTCTCCCATGAAAGAAATTTAACAGAACAAAACAAAACAACTTCTGAGTTTAAAAGAGAAAAAATGGAGAAGAAAAGAAAGAAAGAATAGATAATACTAATAATAACACCTTATATACTAGCTTCTTAAACTAATTCAAAGACATTTGGGTAAGCTGAACTATTAGCTATGGATACTCCACTATTTGAGAAAAAAAAATAGCAAGAAAAAGAAGCCTAACTCAACAAAGAGAACGACTCACGTCAGAAGAAATAAAAAATAATACAAGAAAAAGAATAAACATTAGGACAAATTCATATGAGTGTTTTTGAAATATTTAAGAGAATATTACTTTCATGCAATATAAATAACTTAATAGAAGCCATCAAATGAATCAGATACAATGAAAATGTTTTTTGGAAATTAGTAAAACAATTTTAAAATAAAAATAAATGATAAATAAACCAAGTTGAATAGCAAATTAATCTCTAAAGTAGAGTAAAATAAATAATTACAAATACAGATCAAAATGATAAAGAGAATATGACAAAAAATTTGAAGAGACATTTAGAGTAAAATCAGAAAATACAAAATATATTAATAGGATATATTAAGTGAAAAAAAACAGGAAAAATGGACAGATAAAAGATTATGGACATATTAGAAGAAAAAAATCCTGAACAAATAAAAGGCATAGATATACAGATTGGTAAAAATCACTATGGCAAGTATGGTGAGCAGAAAGAATACATGCCTTGATACATCTGATGATAGTTGAGAATTCCAAATACAATGCAGAAATCCAAAAAGCTTCCAGAAAATCAAAATGAGGTTGACACCAAGCTTTTCACTGGTGATTGAGAATGCAAGATGACAATGAAAGAAATATTAAAATTTTAAGGGAGAAGTTTCTCAACCTAGAATTTTATTCCCAGCTGTGGCAAGTACACTGCATAAGTCTCCTTAGATTCTTTAGAACCATTTGTAGCCATCGTGGCTGTCACAGACAATATGAGCATCCACAGTAATCTAAGCCAGACAGATCAGGCAGGCATGTCTAGAGTTTTAGCTTGCCCATCACTTTCAGACTTGAATAAAGGCAAAATGTCCACTTTCCTCAGCTGCTGCCTAAGGAACTATGTCATGGAACCTAGAAGTACAAAATGAATGATTTTCCCTCAGGGCAAATTTTCACTATTAGAGAAAGGGGACAGGAGGAAGAGCCTGAAGATAACATTGTCCTCCTTCTTTCTTCCAGTGATCTGTTTTGGGTCATAGTTTGATGCACATGCAAAGCTTTTGCTGCTAGTTATGATGCATATAGATTTGTTTTTCATTCCTCACCTTATTCTTGCTCCCTGGGATTGTATTTGCACTCAAATCTTGCCTCAGGCTCTGTTTTCTGGAAACCTGGTCTAAGACACAAACCCATTAATCTAGTGTGACATCACAAAACTGTACAAAAGAAAGCACACAGAGTTTTATATTTTGCATTTTCCTTTTATAGAGAATGCTCATGAGGAAGAACTATGCCAAAATTCCAATAGCAACAGCAAAAATCAAAGAAAAAAATAATCTATATTCAGGAAATAATAAAAATAATTCTGAAGCACAAAGAAATACCAGTGAGTTAATTCTAATATTTACATAAAATACATTTGATATCAATTATAGCAGGAAGTCAGAGGAGTCCATGAAAAATGTCTTCAAGAAGAAAATATGTTTAGTTATACAAACAGTATAATTAATAATCTGGAAGATTTTAGTAATGAGAAGAAGGCAGTTTAAACTTAAAGATTAACAAAAATCTGTACATGATTCCAGTTTTATGCAACACAAAAAAATGACATAATTTTGAGTAGTGGGTGGGGTAGATTTTAAAAAATGTATGTTGGAACTTAATGTTAAATATTCTTTTCAAGTAGCACAATTTTAGGGTCATGGGATTACATTTACTTCACGTTGTGCCAAAGTACTACTTGAGATAGTGTATATAATACATTACATACTGTTTACCATCCATAATTTTAGAAGGAACCAAGAGAAAAGGCATAAAATAATAGATGAGAGTCATAGAAAAGAAATGAAATATGAAGAAAAGAAATGAAATATGAGAATGTTAAAAAAATGGTATACTGACTGAGGTGAGAAAGTACAAGGAAAAAACAGAAGTAGAAGACAGATGTGCCAATTTCCTTATGATACACAGCAGGGATTTTAAGGAGAAATGCACAAATTAATGTAACTAAAACTTAATGACTCACTAAATTAAAGCATATAGTTATGTTGTTTATGTTTATAAATTTACATGTTTAGAGATAACACTATGATGAATAAAATGAATAATACAACAGAAAAATTAGGAGTTGAATGTGAGAAATGAAATTAAGTAATATGATTTTGTTAACTATTTCATTTAAAAAAGCAAAAAATTAATATATACATCTTAAAACAATAAATCAGTAAGCAGTTATATACATTTTTTCTTTGTATTCATGGTGATTATCAGAAGAAGAATTGAATTGAAATTGTCACAGTTGCTTTCCTAATTAAGTGAACATTAAAAGAAATGTTACCTTTCTTGGTCATGTGGGAAATGGACTTGGAGAAAAGATTCAAAGACAAGAGATAAGGCAGGATGTTATTTCAGCTGTTAAGGTGAGAGATACTAATGGATAAATAAGGAAGTAACAGCTATCAAAGAATGGGAAATTTAATTCATATTAAAAAATGACACTCTTTATAATTAATCTGAAGCTGTGAATACCAGTGAAGGATCCAAGGATACATCTCACTGGAAAGTCTCTAGTGTCATCATTTTAGATAAATAAAGGATTAAAAAAGAAGAGGAGCATATATTGATGTGTCGAGGGTAGTTATGAGAGGGGAAGGATGGAAAGAGCTTAGTTTTATCTTTAGTAAGTTTTGTCATTTAGCACTTGAAGTGTCTTTGACTGCTTCGGTGGAAAAGCAGTAGGATTTATAAGCCTGGAAACCAGATCTTATTTTATGATATGCATTTGATGGTCACAGAATATTATCAGAGATTAAAAACCATACTAATGAAAATCACTTTTAGTGAAAATACAGTGTAGCAGGAGAATCAAGTACAGAATCCCGATAGACACTTAATTTGAATGTATAGGCATAAAAAGAGGATTCTAAAGTCACATAAACTTTGAGGTAGTAAACACAGAAGAAACTTACAGGGAGGGAAGAACTTTGAGAAAGAGTAAAGTCACAGGGAGTTAACTAAGAGAAAGAGTAGATTAACTTTGGCTTATTACTGATGATTCTTTCCTGAGGTCTTTGGAATGACTAGATGTTCATGAGTACAAGACAAATATGTGTTGAAGTAGTAAATGGGTAGTACTCAAAGAGCTAGATTTTTTTTTTTTTTTTTAAAGAGAGAGACACAGAGAGAGAGGGAACACAAGCAGAGGGAGTGGGAGAGTAAGAAGCAGGCTTCCCACTGAGCAGGGAGCCCAAGGTGGGGCTTGATCCCAGGACCCTGGGATCATGATCTGAGCAGAAGGCAGATGTTTAACGACTGAGCCACCCAGCACCCCAAAGAGCTTGATTTTAAAAATAAGAAATTGATAGAAACAATACAAATGCTTTTCTATTTATACACTTGAGAGCAAGGAGTTGAAATTACGTAAGTGATAAGGTGATAAAACAAGGCTTACGGGAGACCAGGAACATGACATCTAAGAATTGTCCTTGAATAATAAGACAGACTTCTTTTTCTCTGAGACTCATAGGAAAGAAGTATGGATATTACTGATTGAAGAATACTTTGTAGTTTTATATTTGATATAACTCCATTAGCTTAAATTTTCTTAAAACTACTGAAGATAAGAGCAAGTGTTAAGCCATAGGAAAGTAATGTAGGGATAGAAATGATTGAATAATTTGATGATGGAGAAATGATTAATGGTTGCAGTAGTTTGTTTGGGATATGGGAGATGAAACTGCCCAGTGTGAGGTCTAAAGAACTCAGAGCTAATGAAGACCCAGCTGGGATTCCATATTGCTAGTGACCACTTGACAGATCATGAAATTTCATGCCATAACATCGTGTAGGTTGGGTATAGGAGTAGGGAAGATGGATGGTTGGATTGTTCTAGACCCTGCTTTGCAGAAGATCAAGAAGGCAAAGGAGTTAAGGATACTGGCAGTAAAGAGGTTATGCGAATGCATTGCATGTTTTAGTTTAAAGATGGATGACAGGGGCGCCTGGGTGGCTCAGTGGGTTAAGCCTCTGCCTTCAGCTCAGGTCATGATCCCAGGGTCCTGGGATCAAGCCCCCCATTGGGCTCTCTGCTCAGCAGGGAGCCTGCTTCCCCCTCTCTCTGCCTGCCTCTCTGCCTACTTGTGATCTCTCTCTCTCTCTGTCAAATAAATAAATAAATAATCTAATAAAAAAAGATGGATGACAGTTAAATGATAAATGTTGATAGACTGAGAGGGCAAAACAAACAAAGAATTGAAGGACAGAGAGCTTTTCTTTTAGCAGAAGAGGTGCAGTAGTAATAAGGAATTGAAGGCTAAAAAATTCTGGTTAAAGAATGACATATGTAACACTTAATATTTCAGGTGAAGAATAATATTTCCAGACTGACTGTGTTGAGGAAATTTTCAATAGGAGTGGGTAATAGGAGTTGAGTGGAGAGTAAATTGAGTTAGAATTTGAAAGTAAAAGATTTTGAGATGCTGTGTTGGATGTGTTTCTACCAAGATGTTGAAAACTTTTAGGATTTAAATACACAATATATATATGCAACAAATAATCCCTTGAATATGATCAAAAGACTTGCAAGTATTAAATTTCACAGATATTAAATGTTGTAGGGATGCACATTAGTTGCTATAGATGAAATGTTTGTGAACCTCTACTATTCATATGTTGAAAACCTAATGCCCAAGGTGGGAGATAGTGACTTTAGGAGATGATTAGCTCATGTGGATGGAGCCCTCATGAATGGGATTAGTGCCCTTATAAAAAAAGGCATGAGAAAGCCACCTAGAGTGAATTATTTTATTATATCAGCCTAAGTGGATTAAGGTATTAGTCCTAAGTATCCTAATACTAATTGAAAAGGAAAAAGAAATATAAATATATATATAATTATTTATACATATATAACATATATACATATAATTTATATATATTATCTCTATATATATATCATAGAAAATTCCTGTGTATAACCTTTCAAACTGGAGTGGAAGAACAACTATGTCAAGAATTTGGTTAGAGGGGGCACCTGGGTGGCTCGGTGGGTTACAGCCTCAGCCTTCGGCTCAGGTTATAATCCCAGGGTCCTGGGATCGAGCCCCACATCGGGCTCTCTACTCCGCGGGGATCCTACTTCCTCCTCTCTCTCTGCCTGCCTCTCTACCTACTTGTGATCTCTATCTGTCAAATAAATAAAATCTTAAAAAAAAGAATTTAGAGTAATGTACATTTTCCTTACAAATATTAATTTATATAAAAGTTCTGCAGACTGGTATTTCTCAGACTACTAAATTTTCTACCTATTTTAAGTGTAGAATGTGATTTTAATTACATTTATAATTTCCCTGAAATCAGTGGAGTTTTATTCAAGTTAGATGGACTATATTATGATTATACTGTATCTTTTCCATAAAGTTGAAATATATCTGTCACTTTTTTCACTCAGAGATATTCTAGGAAGATTGAAAAATTATTCAAAAAAAATTCAAAGCTTTTTATAAACTCAAAGATTGCTCTATGTGCATCCTTTCCAGCATCTTACATCTTGCATCTTTATACCCTTACATTTTACATTTTTCCTAATGCCTCTTAAAGCCATTTTTCATTCATGCATATGTTGATCATTAAAATGTATGTTACATTCTAATAATCATCCTTTGACTTTTTCAAATCAGAGGACTAGAATATTAAAATTAAACATTATCTCACAGATGACAATATGTATTGCTATAAAAGTTTCATGTATTTTTTTATTCAAGCTTATAATTATTTGACTTTTACCATTTAAATGACTATTGAGAAAGTGGAGAAGATTAAAAATGATCTGATACACTTATAGTGCTTAAACAACAAACAATTCATAACATTCAGTAGAAGATTATACCTGTCTTCTTCATAGTAGACTAGGTTCATGAATTATTCAGATGATGGGCTTGACGCTGTCATTGGATGCCCACAGTCTACACTGGAGATTTTCAGATAGAGCCATAGAGGGTGAAGGATCATATTCAATAAGGGTACTACTAGTAACAAAATAACATCCACCCCTCAAATTCTTCCACTCCTTTACTTCCACTCTGACATACAAATTCATCACACCTTCCTTTATTTGTTAGATCATGAGAATTTTCGTCCCAAGGACAATTTTTCAAATGCTATTGGTGATTGAAAACAAGTGGTTATAATGAAAGTAGATTTGCAACCTTCAGTGTAGCATTTACAGCTCTGAATGTTATAATTATGAAGTCATCCACATGTGTGCTTTCATAATATATTACGACAGAAGATTAAATTCTAAGTAAAGATTATTCCCCAGTACAGAAGTGTAAAATATGACTTTTCTCCTTTTTTCTCTCCACAATATTGAAATTAGAGTTTGGCCAAAAAGAAGTCAATGAGGACTTAAAAAAAAACCAAAAAACAAAAAAACCAAAACAAAACAAAAAAACAAAACTCCATTCACTGAAAGTAGCTTTTAGTATTTTCCTTTCTCCTGATGTGTTGCTTCATAACTTTAGCCATTTATAAAAATGTCTGCTGTGGGGTAGATAGGAGGCATAGTAGTGAGGTAAAGGTCAACACTCCCAACATAAATTCATCAAGCACCCACAACAGGAATGATACTATAGAGGGGAATAGTTGTATTTTGTGGCCCTTTTACCCACCAGACATTTTAAAACATAGCATTTTTTTTAAAATCATTCCATTTCACATCTTTAATCTAGTAGCAAGCACTGCCAAATGGAAAGTGTGGGAAAGCTGCCTTAGGGTTGTTAAAAAACTGTCATTTCACATAGAAGCCACAGTGGGGAGACTGGCTAGTGAATAACTTCTTTCTCATTGATCTTTCATATGCAATGATCACTTACACTGCCTTTTTAGTCACTTGTAGGTTTAAAAGGGAAATTCAAAGACAAACTTAATCATGAAACCATCCGGTGTAGGGTGGATTAATTCTCAGATAAATTTTGAAATGCCCATGTGTCCAAATGCTGGAAAACATCGTATTATTGTTATTGTTGTTGCTATTTTATATTTATTTATTTATTTATTTATTTATTTGGTGCTTCTCTTCTCCTTAAAAACATAATCTGGTAAAATGATCTGGGGCAGAATGAGGAGACAAACAGTTTAAAAGAAAAAGAGGAAAAAAAAGACACTACATATTTCACTGAATAACAGTTCTATGTACTGGGTCTTTGTAGCACAGATTTAGAGTTTTCTCTTTAAAATTCACATTTTTTGAAAATATTTTTACCTTGAGAATTTTCCAATTTTGTTTAAAAAGATGTATTTGCAATACCTGCCTGTCTGTCTCTGTTTTGTCACTGTTGCTCACCAGCCCTTACAGTAATCCATACATTAATTGCTTCCAAACTTGTATTAATCAACACATGAACCATGTGGTGGTAGAGTTCAAAGAACTCCAAAACGGAAGAAAGAAAACTTGGGTTAGGATCTCATCTCCACAATTGGGAAAACCCACCTTTCCCTTTGCCCTCCACACACACTCTCTTCCAGGCTCTCCCGAGCACTCTCTGTCTTCTCTGTTTTCCCCCTTTTCCTCCTAAGGTCACCACACTTACAAACCCAGCATCCCAAGTGTCCCCGGGTGGGCTGTACCATCTGGTGTCATTAAGAACAAGGAAGCACTGTTCATCCGGGAGTGCAATCAGACACTTTATGTTGCTGCAGCTGTCATCCCAGCACTGTGGCTTCCTGCCATCATGGCTGCAGGGGCTAACTTTGGCTCTGGGAGGACTGGCATCCCTGGAAGAACACGGCACCTTCCATACACAATCCCCCCACCACCCTACACTCCCGCCTTGCTCTGGACAGCTGGTTTCAACATTTGGCAGATGGATACAGATCATGATGAGGTATAGGCAGTTGACGTTATTTCTCAGTTTGAGGGATTATGGTTCTTTAAATTTTGGAATCTTCACCAAAAGCTGTTTGATCTTCTTTTCTGTAATGAACTGAGCCAGTGACAAATCAGTTTCTAAGGTTCATTGTATGTGTGTTGGCCAGACCCATGTCAAAACTTTAGTTCTCCACTGGACCCAGTGGACCCAGAGACTCCACAGCCTGATTCAAGCTGTGGAGAGACCTGCTCTCTACGGAGGGCCTAGAGATTTAGAAGACTCATAATCCCTTAGTTCCAGGTTTTTCTCAAGTATACAAAATAAAGATAAAAGAGCAGGCATGGAAGTGTTGCTTAGGAAAAATAGACCTAAAGTTCCCACCACCTAGGCAGTTGTGTACACAATCTGGGTTCCACCAAAAGAGCAAAGTGGAAACTTCCATAATGGATAATCTTTTCAACAGATGACACAATGTTTAGAAGATAAGATAGTTTCTTTGTCAAAATGGTTTGTTAACAGTTCTAACTTTTACAGAGCTTTTTGCTTGTTATTGATTAAGAGATTCTAGCTTAATCTCTGTGACCTCACTTTAAAAAATAACATACAAGTGCTGGCTATCCCCACATTCTTACAATTCCTATGGAGTAATGGTACTTGTTCAAAGGCTCTCAAGTTCCATGTGGCTCTTGGATGAGCTTTTCAAGTCCTCTCATTTCCATACAAGAATACTGTATTATTCTAGACTCCACAGGGATGATGTAACTGTATAGGGTTTCAGAGAAGCAGTGATTACCAATGAGGCCATAGAGTCACATGACACAGAAACCACATGCTAGATCAGTAAACTGCCCTCATTCCAGAATTACAGATTAAGGCCAAGAAGAAATAAGAAATACATATCTGAGCATCACTACCTGTTTATGTATAATGCTGTTACATTTCGTGAATATCAGTTGTGTTATTCGCTTCTTATGAATTGCTGACAGAGGTATATAAAATGAATAATATAAAAAACGTATAATTGTTTTATATATTTGGCAAATGTATGAATTTTGTTGATTAGACATAGTGTAAAATATGTAATATTTCTTTTCTGGGGTCAAATAATATGATTTCATGTGATAGGGAAGACCGCTGATATTTCTTTATTTTCCACTTCTTAAAATGTGAAGCAATTAAGAGGAGACTTACTTTGTTCGTTCGATAAGGCTAATTTATGTTTATGTAATCTAAAGAAGCAGGATAATTTTCCTACAAATGTCAGAGTAAGTAATTGGGAATAAGTTTAATTTTTTTCTTACAATAAAACTGGATACTGAAAGAGAAAAAATCAGAAATGAAATCATTTTGATATTGTTAACATTTCTGACAAGTCCCAAGTCATACTGCATACATTGTAGTTCTCTAGAGATGTTCGCTGCTGAGCAATAAAACAGTTTTGACCTCTTTATTCAGCCTAATGTTGGCTTTTCTCAACCAGAACATATCATGTTAACATGCAGGCACTCTCCAACCAAAATATACTTCTAGAGAATTTGAAACTCATAACTTATAATAAGGTTCAATTTTCTGTCCTGTGGCACAATGAAAAAAAAAAACAAAAAAAGTGTGATTATGGATGCAAATAATACTTGTAAGTAAAACTTGTATGTAAACTCAGCTTTCACTATTTGTATCTTTTATTGGAAACTAACTCAAAAATGACCTTTCCTTGCTAGTCAAACTTCCAGATGGGTAGGGAGAATATCTCCTACCAATAATTTTTTTAGGAAACAATGTATTTTATTCTTACAGCTTTCCATACAGCAGAGGGTACAGCAAGCAAACAGATTATTCTAATTTAATAATTAAGATATACATTGTTGGTTAAAGGAAAAATTTGCTAAATGGGGATTGGTGTTCATTTAGATTCCCATGTACTAACCAAAAATTTTCAAATTTTAAACCAGTGGCAGTAGCTTAAGCAAAACAAACAAGTGAATAAAATTTAAAAGATTTTTAAGAATTATGAAGCTACAAGGTGTCTCCTAGAACCCAAGTACAGGAATGAAGCTCAGACACTTAGTAGGAATGGGAAAATATCATCAGGAAGATAGGCAATATTTTTTTTTCCTTTATTTTTCATCTCTTGCTGTTTCTCATCTGCTTTATTTTTCTCTATTCCTGAAGAACAAATTCCTCTGCTTCTCATTCTCCCTGATAAGCAGAAGATCATCACTCTACTGTTTGCAGTTTACTTCTTCTTTCTCAAAGCTGGGCCAGAATAAACTAAAATATCTTAGCTCAATTTAAAATTCTCCAGAGAAGGAAACTGGGAGGCCTGCTTGGATCAGAGATAGATGAGTGGGAGGCATATTCCTGGTACACTGATGAACCTGTGCTGGAGAAGGCTACAGGGAACTGGGCCATCTCCCTCCTCAAATATCCTTTACTTAAAAGTCAAACCCCCTTCCTTCCACTAGGTACAATTCATTTTATTAGATAGAAAGCTGGCTAAGTCACACTCAAATTTATGTGAAGCCACTAATCTTAACTTGACTCTCTCAGTTTGATCTAAATAGAATGGCAAGCAAACTCCAGTGGAAGGAGTCCATGGTGGTTCAGTCCCTTAAGCGTCTGCCTTGGCTCAGGTCATGATCCTGAGGCCCTGGGATCAAGCTGGTATCAGGTTCCCTGGAATCAAACCTGGTATCAGGTTCCCTGCTCAGTGGGAAGCCTACTTCTCCCTCTGTCTCTACCCTTGCTCATGCTCTCTCTTTCTCTCCAATAAATAAATAAAATCTAAAAACAAAACAAAAACAAAAAACAGCAAAAACAACAACAAGAACTTCAGTAGAAAGTAGAAGTTAGCATTCTGGTCAACATCTTGTCTCTTTTCTAAACACATGGACTCACAAATAGAAGCTTCTCATCATTAGTCATTTCATGCATCTTATTTTTAAAGTCATGATATCAGTCCCATTTAAATTTAACTTACCTTAAACTAAGATGTATGTGTTTTTTTCACTTTGGTGTCTATTGAATTATTGACAAAAGGATATTAGAAATTCATAATAGTATTTCCTACAGTAGCTGTGAAATTTAAACAATTTTCCCTTTATACTTCATTATACTTCCACTTATTCTCTTGTCAAATAGTTCATTGTGCTTCAAATATCTGGGAGGCACCGTGTGGGGAACTCCAAGTTTCAAAATGGACAAAACAAAGACCACATCTACATGGAGTTTACTTTGCAGTGGAGGGTGATCATAATAAAAACAAAAATGTGGAATAGATTGAACATATTAGTTGGTGATAGCACTATGAAGAAGCCTAAAGCAGGTACCCATGTGAGAGATCAGTGTTAAAGGATGGTCAGGAACAGTTTCTCTAAAGAGATGACCTCTGCGCAGAGCTGAAGAAGCTGGAAGGGGCAAAAAGATCTTCAGCATCAGCATGGACAAAGGCCCTGAAACAGGACAGTGTCTGTGACTGAGTGGAACTGAGACCAGTGTGTGAGAGCCTAGGGAGTAAAGGGAGAAAAGAGCTCTAATAAATGAGAGTGGGGTGAGGACAGGAAGGTGGTCAGGGTCTGCTTTTTGGTACATTGACAAGAAGCCATTTAGATAATTTCAAGCAAAAGGGATACAATTAAACTGCTTGTAAAACATCTTTTAGTGGGGTTAAGATTGAATGATGGGTGACCAGCTAGGTCATTACACTAGTTCAGATTTGCAAGTTCAAGGTGCTCATGGCTTGGAGTGAGTAGAAGGAGTAGAGGTTGCTAGCCATTGTTAGGGTCAGACAGAAAACAGATCTGATAGGTTTGATGTAGACTGTGAGAGGAAGAGAGAACATAGGGATAGGACAAAGGAATTTAGCCTGAGCAACTAATAGCTATTAAACTGAAATTTTCTTACTGAAATAAAACAAATTGGGTGAAGAGCAGGTTTTGAAAAAGTGGGAAGCATGTTGGATTGTAAGAGACACTTAGATTGAAGCAAGTACACACACACCTACTTGACATGAGAGTCAACTATCTACATTTGTAATAAAAACGTATAGAAAACAAAATTCAGTAATATAAATAGTAGTTAGCATTAACAGCTATTAGAAAAATAATAACTATTATAATAAACAATAGGATCATTGTTCTTTTAAGATTTAAAATGTTACGGGTAATGCCACTGCTTAAAGATGAAGTAAGCTTATGCGGAGTGAGGAAAGTAGTGATTTTATTACATTTGGGGACCTAAGAAAATATTAATTTTTAAAAAGTTATTTGTTTTATTTTTATCTTTTGTCTTTTTATTCTAAAAGATCTCTCCTTCAGAATTAACTCAGCCTCTTTTTGCTGATTCCTCCCCATGCCCCCAGCTTTAAACCCAACTGGTTCTGCGGACCAGGCAGGGATGTCTACTGGCAATACCAGATGAAGAGCCAGAGAAGCAGGAGAGAGTGGTGGGGCATCTGGTGAACTGTAGGCAACTGAAAGGTGTAGTTGCTAGTCAGTTTTAGCCCATTATTGCCAATTATAAAACAAGAGGACATATTCTAGCCAGTCCTTCTAAATTTAAAAGAAAAAAATAAACTTCCATATTTTAAGAAAGCATATAAAATATCTCAATGTTGAAATGTGAACTGAATTTTTAAAACACAGTAAGATCTAAACCCAAAATGCTAAATTCAATCCCTAAACAGTTTGTAGCATCTGTTGTAAATTGATGCACCTACTCCTTCATAGAATGTTGATTTTCTCAGTGTTATTAGTATCCACTGAACATTAGTTAAAAAGAAAACCTTATGGATTAAACGGATTCTCATTGATGGATGATTTATCCCTAGAGGAGGAAACTGTGCCTCTTATCCTATGATGATAATAAAAGGAAAGAAATACATAACGAAATGGTTAACCATTCATTGAATGATTTTATGTGTCAGATATCACCATGTTAATCTTAACTACATTATCCCTTATAAGCCTTAAAATTAATGAACCTAAAAATTAAATGGCTTTTCCAAGTAGTAGGGTTGGGCTTTGAGTAAAATTAGTTTATTTCCAAGACCCACATATGTAACTACTATGCTGTATTGCCTCAAAGAGATGTATGATATCCAGTTTCCATAGTATTTTGGCTAAGTTGTTTTACCTAACATGTAATCTATTTTGAACTTAACAATGACAATTTTATTATTAGATTATATGTTGTTTTCCTAATAATAAGTTCCTCCAACTCTAGCTCTTCCTAGTAATGTAGTAAGGAGTTTGTTTGTCATAACCAAAGGTTAACATGGTTGGGTGGTGAGTACCTCTAAAGGCTTGCAGAAGTTTCCAAACCAGCTGCTTTGATTTAAAGACTTCCAAGTGCCATTTTAATTCAATATCACCTCAGAACCTATGACATCATTAGAGTTAGGGACCTTACTTAATGGGCCTTTCTCCTTTGCTTCCTTTTTTTTGTAGGCAATAAATTCTACAGACAAAGTTCTTTGGCAGCTGGTAGTGCTTGATTTTGTTTACAGGTAAGTAGCTCTGTTTTCACTCAGCTTTTGAACTCGGGCTTTTCTAGGCAAGTGAAATGTGGAACACAAATGTGGAATTTTCCCTTACGTAAGAATGTATTCTTCCACAAAATTTTTATAGTTGTTCTGAAATGTATTATTATACCAAATACTACAAAACACATATATGCACGAATAGTTAAAATTTTCAATAAACATAGATAGGTCCTTACCACCTGGCTTAAGCACTAGAGGTTATTAGTACATGGAATATCTGTGTGTGCTTAAAAAAATTACATCTTTCTCTTTCCCAATGACAATACTCATGCCCCAAGAGGTAACCACTATCCAGACCTTCATATTAATCACTCCCTTATTCTTTACAGATCTACAGACTATGTAGACCTAAATAATATATCATTTACTTTTTCCTATTTTGAAATTAATACAGTGGAATTATTTTGCATTCATTTACCTGTGGTTTGCCATTTACTCAACAGTGGTTTTGGAAATTTAGACATGTTGATACATGTAGTTGTACTTCATTTACCTTCATTGCCTTATAATATTTCATTGTGTGGACCTATTGATCCATTGTATTCTGGATGGACTTTGAGGTTATTTCCATTATTTTGCTATTGTGAACAATGCTGCTATGAGCATAAATAAACATATGTATGCATGCATCTGTATGTATGTGTGTATATATCCTGAACACATGTGCAAGAATTTCTCTAGTTTAGAGAATTGTCAAAATTTCTAGCTAATGGCATTCACAGAGTACATGGGCTATCTTCTACCCTTGCTAGCTATAGATGCTGACTTCTTTTGCTCTACATTTTCAGCAGTATTAGATATTGTTAACTTATTGGGTGTGAAATGATACCTTATTTTGGTGTTAGAGTTTTCTCTGATTAATAATGAAGTTGAAGATAGTGATTTTTTTAAGATTTATTTATTTATTTTAGAGAGAGAAAGCAAGCAAGCAGGGGGAAGAACAGATAAAAGAATCCTGAAGAAGAATTCCTGCTGAGGGCAGAGCACAGTACCCAGGGCTCAGTAGCAAGATGCTGAAATCATGACCTGAGTTGAAATCAAGAGTCAGCAGCTTAATGGACTGAGCCACCCAGGCAACCCTGAAGATCAAAAACCATTTTCTTCTACCTAAATTACATGGTTTAGAATTTGCTTTAGCAAGCATTTCAAGCATTCAAACATTTTCAAGCAAGAATTTGCTTACAAAAGTATTTCATCCTTATCGCAAAATTATTCTGCTCTTGTTCTTGAAAGATAATTTCATTGGGTATAGAATCCTGGGTTGAAATTATTTTTACTCAGTGTATTTCAGGAGATTACTTTGTTTCTTATCTCTTTCTGCTCATTTTGGGAACTATTTTCCATCTATGTTCTTATCACTACATCATCTCTTGGTTAATGTATCCATCATATCTTAATGGAAATTTTCTTTAAAAAAAATTAAGGTTTTTACTTAGTTCTTTTTCACATCAAACTGTTCGGTTGTTTTCAATAGTATTCTGATCCCTTGCTTTTATTTTCAAGCTTTTAAACATTTCTTTAAATTTACTAAATTTGTTATTTATTTTTTATGTTTGACAATGTCAATTATCTGTGTTATTTAATAGCCTGAATCTGCTGTTAGTTGTTTCTACTGGTTTTCTTTTATGGGAATTATTGCCTTGCACGTTTTATGCTCTTTAATCTTGTGCTACTTGTTTTCTTTGGACTTCATCTGCATTGGTGTTGAATTTCTGTAGAGAAGGTGTGTATTTGTTTCCATAATCAGTTGATGCACTGCCTACCTAGAACCATTTTAAATTAAAGTAGGATCGAAATTGTTTATTTCATGGTTTGTGGGGATTCACAATATAAACCTGTAAGTTGGCAGGCTTGTATATTCTCTTGGAGAGATATTTTCTTCCTCCACTTTGAATGAAGATCAGGGTCTGAAGCAAGTTGAGGCAACCTTGATAACTCAGGTGCAAAATGTAAGATCTCTGAAACTAAATGCCTCCTTAAGAGAAGTGTCTTGCTTGCTCAGTCCCAACCCTGACGAAATAGATGCAGAGAAGTCACTCTAATGTCTCTTTTGTGTAGCACAGGTAAGCCTTAGGCTTTATCTTCTGTTTTCTATGCCCGATGCAGTCACTAACACAAATATTCAAAATCTCCAGAGTGACCTATAACCCTCCAAATGTAAACTGGCTTTAAAAATTGCTTACTATTAAAAAAAAATTTACTTACTGCTCCAAGTTACTCTTTTCACTTGCAATGTTTGGAAATATTTTTTCACATAATATTTTGACTGGCATTTTAGTTGTTTCATTTAAGACTGCCATTCAGGCTATATACAGGATGCCATACTCCCAGGCATAAAAATCACATTTTCCTCTATAAAAGTAGTTTGATAATGATATTTTTGAAGTCATTCTTAAAATAAAACACTGACAAGAAATATTACCATACACTTATCATAGGATTGAAAAAAAAAGTGAATTTTTTACATTAAAGGAATATAGTGAACACTTTATGGTTCTTACCATGATTTAACAAAGTCACTGTCAATATGAATAAGACTCAGTCTGTTTTTTAAAACATTCTCAAAAGTAACAGAGTGGCTATGAAACACCAATCTGCTCTATGATTAATGAAAATGATTCTTCCATTTCCTCTTTTAGGGGAGTTAAAAGCAATTAAAAATGTACTTGCAAACCAAAATGAATATTGGAAAAAATATGTGAATAATTACTTGGAAAAATGTGAAAATGTGTTATGCATGAACCCTAGACCAACTCCAGTTGACCTAAATCTGGGGGACATGTCTTTTGCATCCAGTGATATTGTAATTTACAATAAGAACTATATATTTGGTCTTTGTTCTGTTTCTGGCACAAAGCTCCAAAAACCCCTGGAATTTCTTAAGTGATGAGAACCACAAAGGTGTCTTTTATTATGTTAATGAGACAACTTTGGGGGTAAAAGCACTGAGGTAAACTGAGAAGGGGGGCTGGTTGCCAGGAAAAGTGACCAGATGATTACAGGGTTGAAACTTTTAGCCCCAACCATGACCTCCAAGGTTGGCAGAGGGGCTAGAGATTGAGTTTGATCACTAATGCCTATGATTTGATCAATCATGCCTGCATAATGCAGCCTCCATTAAAAACCAAGAAGGTCAAGTTTCAGAGAGCTTCCAAATTGGTGACCACATATTGGTGCTGGGAGAATGGTGCACTCAGAGAGCATGGAAGCTCCTTGCCTTTTCCTGATACCTTGTCCTATGTATCTCTTCCATCTGGCTGTTCCTGATTTTTATCTTTTAGTAATAAACTGGTAATCTAGTAAGTGAAATGTTTCTCTGAGTTCTGAGCCATTCTAATTTGCTAATAAAATAATTTGCTAATTCTAGCAAATTAATCAAACCCATGAAGGGGATCTTTGGAACCTCTCATATGTAGTCAGAGGCCCAGTGGACAGTATGGCTGGTGATTGCTGTCTGAGGCATAGGCGTGGGAGGCAGTCTTGTAGGATCGCAGTGAATCTCATAGTGGAATCTGCTGCTATCATTGAGTTGAATTGTATGACACCCAGCTGGTGTTACAGAATTGTTTGTTACTGTGGAAGGAAACCTCCACATTGGAACTGGTGATAGGGAAAAACTGTACTCTAAGATGGCCAACCAAACCAGCAAGGAAATTCCAGTCCCTGTCTCAAAGCCCTTCCGGGTTCTTTTTCCTACACCGTTCCCCACGCACTCCAAAAGTACCAAGTATGTGGAAGTAAAAGGGTATAAATCCCCCTCCCTGCTTGTGCTCGGGGCTCAGACCTTTGGAGAACAAACTCATCTGAGCCCACCAGTGTTAATTAAACCTAGGATCCTCCAAAGTCTCTGAGTGCCGCTAGGTTCTTCCACCAGGATCCAGTCTAGGTTCTGCAACACTGGAATTGGTGATCAGAATATAGTTGTCCTCATGACTATTTTCTTGCCTCTTAAATTATTCTTGTTGAATTGCTTGGATGAACAATGCAGCTTTCCTAAAGTAAATAATTCCTTCTAATCTTGGTGTTATTTTGCTAACAAGAGGCTAGTGTTCTAATGATCTTCTGACTATTGGCTAATAAATCTTACTAGAAAATCTAAGTATTAAATTATTGATATGTTGATATTTAAAGGATTTAATATTTCAGATATGGGAAAACCAGTAACTTTCCCTAATTATAAAGAAGCCTACTGTATACACTAATTATTTTTTTAAGACCAGCATGGTGACTCTTCATAGGATCTAAATCATTCCTTTGAGACTAGTAAGTATTGATACATCTTCAAAAGCTTACTAAACCACCAAAAAACATTTGCACTCAAAAAATCTGTTCCATGCTTTTCCAAATACAAAATATACAAAGACCCTGCATTTTTCTATTTATTCCAGCTATTCTCCACATATATGTGTGTTTAATTTTCCTGAAGAGTAAGTAAACTTCTCTCATACTTCCTTTAAAGACAGAATCATGATTTATATGACCATTCAAAAGTTCTCTCAACCACTGCTTAAGGCACAAACCTCTCAAAAGTCCTTTAATCCCCAGATTGTTAATACATCAGGTCTAGTCCCAGTGAAGATCAACAAGGCTCCTCTAGTGGCCTGTTTCACTAAGGACAAAGAGCAGGTGCAAGGCGACATTTCTGACTGCTTGGCACCTTGTTATTATTTTTATGAATAATCAGTGCATCAGGAACTCTACAGGGATCCAAACCTTTCCTTGAGCCCAATCAAAAGATTAGTGTGATTCAGGCAGAGATTGAATCTGCGTGGAAAATTGTCCATGCTGAGTTCTATTAGAAGGCGCTGCCGAGTGAGATTTGTTACTAATCACAAGGCAAAATTACAGTCTCTTGAAATGAGAATCCAGTAAACAAAATAATAAAAGTAATTTTAATTATTAAATGACAGTGTTACAAATTATATGCCATTTATCAGTGGCATAATGAAATACATTAAATAGAAAAAAATCCATATAGTCCATTCACTATAATTTAATTTTGCCTGATATACTATTTTAATGATTTTTAAAATATGACTAATTAACAAATTGCTAATCCTCTTCAGCCACCAATATCTATATTTTAATGCAGATGTACCACTTTTGTTAACCAGTGCTTTATGTGGACTGAGGAACTCTGAAAACCCTGAAAGTTCTTTACACAGTCCATGTTATGGGTGCCTAATGATGCTAAGTGATGAATTGTTTCAATTTTAATAGAACAATCAGGGCTTAGTGTTTCCATTATCCTTTTCAACACACTTCCCATCCACGCTATTGTTGTTTTGATTAGCGAGCATTATTTGTAAAGACTTTGTAAATTGTAAGTCAGAGATAACAGGTGATTCTTTCTTGTTATTTGAAAACCAAACATGTTTGATAATTTTTCAAGTTTGCAGAAACTATTTAAATGTCAATATCATTTTACTGAAAGAATGAGGAGCTGTTGTGCTCAATAAAATTAGATGCAAACATGGCCACTTTCCTAATACTCCTGAGAACTGACTAAGTATAAATATTACCCGGCAATTTCTAATTGTGGTTAAATCTGTTTGAAGTTTTATCTGTCTGTCTATGTATATGCCTATCCATTCATCTATCATCATCTATCTCTTTTGTTAGGCTCCTGAATACCCCTTTCCAGGAAATAGGTTATAATAAAAAGTATAAAATGACCTATTAGTGATTAATATTTGTTATACTAATGGTTTCTGTGACAGATAGATGAAGGTCATTAAAAACATACCTCAGTTTCCAAAGCTTTAGTATTTAATCAAAACACCCCTTAAATTAAATACACCCTATTCTTTTAACATTTTAGTAAACACATATTAAATGACTACTACATGCCAGGCTAAAGTCATTTCCACAAGATGAAAATGCTCAATAATTACCCAAAGGAATACTCCAAAGAAATCTAATTTTTCATTACAACTGGAAGAATCATTGTCCTAAAGAAAACAATTTTAGTAAGAAATGTTCTGATGTTATTGCATTTTATTAGATAATCTCAGAGATTAATTCAATACCTTCTCACTGCGGGATGTTTTAGAATAGATACTCAGGGAGGAATGTCAAATGGTAACTGTTGCACACTCTCCAATCCCTGGAAAGAGCAATATTCCATTGTCAATCTAAGACATCTATTTTTGGTGGGGATAATATTGCAGTGGTGTTGCTTAGTCTTAAGGGAGGCTGACAAGTAGAGGGTTGTTTTTTTCCCCCTTTTGTGTTTCTATACCTTAAGTAGACAGCTGATGATATCTACCCCCCCCCCCTTGAAAACTCTTAAGAAAAGAATGCTGAGCAGGGGGGAAGTGAACAGAATTAACTAATGGCAAAATGTTTATAAAGAAAGAAAACAGTATTACTGCCCCATCATTTAGAATGTTCCAAAGCACATTTTAGAGTTGTTTCAGTCTCCTAACTGAGGCACACAATGGAATTAATTTAGCTGATTCCACAAATCATGTCCATCTTGTTTTTCTTTTACATGAGAAAGGGAGAAAATGCTCTAGGCTGAGAGGAGATACTGCTGAGATGACACTGAGAGAAAGGGAGAGATTGAAGGGAGAAAATGGGATGGAAAACAGAAGGCTGAATGCAGAAGGGGAAGGAGGAAAAAGATGACATGATTACTATAACTATGAATAAGTTCCAATATAAAACTTTGAAAATTGACACTTTAGAAAAAATGTACAAGTTAAACACACTGGCAATGAAAATCTGGCCAATGGGCCTAGGAATACTGGCCTTTATTAGGTCATAATAAAAGATTTTATTCAGATTATTTTTATATTTGCTTCAAATAAAATTTAGAATAGTTTATTTCTGCAACCCTAAAACTGAAAATACGCAAATGATTCAGTGCAAGTTTGAACTATTTCATTAATTTCTTTTTTTTTTTTAAGATTTTATTTATTTATTTGAGAGAGAGCCTTAGCAAGAGCTCTCATGCCCAAGTCGGGGAAAGGGACAGAGAGGAAGAAGCAGATTCCCTGCTGAGCTGGGAACCCACTGCCCTGCTGGATCCCAGGACCCAGGACTCAGGACCCGGAGCCATGACAAGAGCTAAAGACAGATGCTTAACCAACCGAGCCACCAAGGTGCCCTTATTAATTTCTTTTTAAAAAATCAACATTATCACTAGTTCTTTTACTTTTCTGACTAGGCTGTAATAGAATGCATCAAAATTAATTACTCAAATTGTTTCAAAGATAATTTTAAATGTATTAGCTTATATTTTAGCTTTTAAAAAATCATATCCAAACTACAGGACTTTAAATTTCTTTTTTTGCATTTTATATTTATGTAAATATAATGTATGTGGTTATGTGTGAGCACACATCTTTGGATGTTTTTCTCAAGAAGTCTTTTTATTTAATAAGCCTATCTTTTATAAAATTTCTTTTGCATTCTCCTTATAACACCTAGAATAATGTTCTAAAGGAAGTATGATATTTCAATTATTTGAAGTACATACAGCATAGATAATGGCAGGGAGTACTGAGATGGCCTCTAATATGAGCCCCAGTGTTCTAAGCACTGTATGTGAATTGCCCACAAGGTAATTGGCTTCTGATTTTGCAGACATGGAGAGATTACTTGTTTGGGTCTCATGCTAGTAACTATGAAAGCACTCTGGCACCAGGGTAGTTGTTGTTGTTGTTATTTTTTTTTTTATATATACGTATATTAAAGTATAATTGACATAAAATAAACTGCATATTTAAAAGGTACACTTTAGGGGTGCCTGGGTGGCTCAGTGGGTTAAGCCTTGGCCTTCAGCTCAGGTCATGGTCTCAGGGTCCTGGTATCAAGCCCTGCATCAGGCTTTCTGCTCAGCAGGGAGCCTGCTTCCCTCTCTCCCTCTCTGCCTGTCTCTCTGCTTACTCATGATCTCCCTCTCCATCAAATAAATAAATAAATAAGGTACAATTTGATAAATTTTGACATATGAATGTCCCTGGGAAGATAACAACACAATCAAGATAAGGCAAGTATTCACCACTCCCAAAAGTTTCCAAATGCCTGACTGTCATTCCTTCCTTCTACTCCTCATTAACTCCTGCCTCATCCCTGGGCCCAGATAATCTCATTTGCTTATTTTGTTACATTTGCTTTCATTTTCTAGAGCTCTAACTAAGTGCAATCAGACAGTATGCACCTTTTGTCTTGCTGCTTTTATTTAGCACAAGTATTCTGAGATTCTTCCATGATGTTGTGTGTATTGGTAGTTCATTTCTTTATATTTGTCAGTAGTATTGTGTTGTATGGCTAGTTCAGCATTTGTTCACCTATTTGTTTGTTGATGGTATTTTAGAGATTCCAGTATTTTTGCTACTGTAAATAAAACTGCTATATATATTTGTGTATAAGTCCTTTTTATAAACACATGATTTTATTTCTATTAAGCAAATATCTAGGAATGATTGGCTGGATCATATGATAGGTACATGCTTAACATTCTAAGAATCTGTTAAACTGTTTCCAAAAGCGGTTGCACCATTTTACTCTTCCCACCAGCATTATATGAGAGTTCCAGTTCCTTTACTAACATTAGATACAGTAGTCTTCTTACTTTTAGCTAATCTAATAGATATGTCCTAGTATTTCATTGTGGTTTTGTGAGCATTTAATAATAATGTTGTACATTGTTTTACAGGCTTTTTGTCAATAGTATATCTTCTTTGGTGAAGTGCCCAATTCCTTGCCTTTTTTGTTTGTTCGTTTGTTTGTATGCTTCTGTAATACTGAGTTTTGACAATTCTTCATAGATTCTGGTATCTAAACTCAGATCTATAATTTTCAAATACTTTCTCTCAGTCACTATAGTTTTGATTTTCATTTTATTAGCAGTGTTTCAAAGAGTAGACATTTTTCATTTCAATAAAGCCAATTTATCAATTAAATCTTTTATAGATTCTTTGGTGTCATGTGTAAGAAGTCTTCATCTAAGCCAAGGTCTTAAGGCTTTCTCATATGCATTTATTTAAAATTTTTATAGTGTCAGGTTTTACATTTTTATCTGTGGCATAGTGGATATCTAATTCTTTCAGCACCATTTGTTGAAAAGAGTATTCTTTCTCAACTTGATTTCCTTTGTATTTCTGTAGAAAATTAGCCATTCATGTATGTATTTCTGGATCTTCATTTGCATGTGTCTATTTGTCTTTACATTGATGTCACATTGTTTTGATTACTATCATTTTATAGTAAATGTTTAAATCAAGTAGTGTTGTTCTTCCAAGTTTGTTCTCTTTCAAAGGCATTTTGGCTATTCCAGGACCTTTTGCATTTTTCATAGATTTTACAATATTTGTCAAACATACACAAAAAAAATCCACCTGGGTGTTTGATTTTATTGTATGAAATCTATAAAATAAATCAGGAAAAATTAATGTCTTTACAATATTGAGTGTTCCGAACCATAAGCATAGCTTAACTTTCATTTATATTGTTCTCTAATTTCTTTCAACAATGTTTTGTTGTTTAAAGTGTAAAGATTTTTTATGTTAGATTTATCTTACTTCATATATTTTGATATTATTATGGATGAGAGTTCAAATTTAAATTTCTGATTGTCATTAGTTTTTAGAAATACCACTGATTATTATATAGTAATCATGTAGTAGCAACCTTACTAAAATTACAAATTAGTGTTTGTAGTTTTTTGTAGCTTCCATTTCATTGTCTACATAGACAAATGTTATAGCTGTAAATTAAAATAATTTCATTTCTGCTTCTTTTTTTTTTTTTTTTTTCTAATCTGGATGCCTTTATGTCTTTCTTTCCTTATTGAACTGGGTAGACTCCCCAGTACAATTTTGAATAGAAGTGCTAAGAGTGGATATCTTTGTTTTGATCTTATGGATAAGGTATTCTATCTGTAAGCATTAAAAGTTATGTTAGCTGTGGATTTATTATCAATAATTGGCTCATGTGATTATGGAGGCTGGCAAGTCAAAATCTGCAGGGTGAGCCAGCAGGCTGGAGACCAGAGAAAGCTAATACTGCAATCCCAGTCCAAAAACTGGTGGGCTGGTGATCCAGGAAAGACAGGGTATTCATTCAGATCTGAAGGCAGTCTGTTGAAGAAGCAGAAAGAGCTGATGTTGCAGGGAAAATCTGAAGGGAAATTGCTGGAGAAATCTCTTGCTCAGGGAGGGCAATTATTGTTCTATTCAGACCTTCAACTTATTGGATATGGCCCACCCACACAGCATGAAGAACAATCAGCTTTACTCAAAGTTCACTGATTTAAGTGTTAAAATTACCCCAAAATATTCTCACAGAATCACACAAAACATATTATGTTTGGCTGAATATCTGAGCATCCCGTGGCCCAGTCTAATTCACACATAAAATTAATCACCAGCAATGATACAGAGTTAATGTTCCTAAGGATTATGCAATACTGATCCCTTATTCCAGGAAGCATGCATATAATGACATTTTGATTAACATTTAATAAAGTTTATATATTTCCTGAATAGTGCTGTCAACCCTTCAACTTTCTGTTAGTTGATACATGCAACCTGTTTAACTCTGTCGTCTCCACTCTCCATTCTTCAGATCCCTCTTCATGTTTCAGGTACTTACTCTTACTTTTTTGTGACTTCCCAGTTGTGTTTTCTAAACTCTCTTTTAAAAAGATTTTATCTTTTTTTTTTTTTGAAGGATTTTATTTATTTATTTGACAGAAATCACAAGTACGCAGAGGCAAGCAGAGAGAGAGGAGGAAGCAGGCTCGCCGCCGAGCAGAGAGCCCGATGCGGGGCTCGATCCCAGGATCCTGAGACCAGGACCCGAGCCGAAGGCAGAGGCTTTAACCCACTGAGCCACCCAGGCGCCCGATTTTATCTATTTTTGCAAGAAAGAATGAGAGTATGAACAAGCATGAGTTGGGGGGGAAGGGGAAGAGGAAGGAATAGACTCCCCCTGAGCAGACTCTCTGCTGAGCAGGGAGCCTGATGTGGGACTTGATCTCAGAACCCTGGGATCATGATCTGAACGGAAGGCAGATGCTTAATCAACTGAGCCACGCAGGTGCCCTGTTTTTCAGACTCTTACCACTGTGTTCCTTTCTGAGAAGACAGATGATGTGGACAGAAACCATTTAGGCAACCCAAGACGTTCCTCACAAGCTTCCATTATTAAAGGTATATATGATTAGTGGGAAGGCCCTCAGAAATCATTGACCATTTTTGAACTGTTGAAAACTTCATTTTAAAAAGGATAAAATATTTATTTGTTATTTTCATAGCTACTCCTTCAGAAATGTTCAAATGAACCTAACAACAATACTTCTGGAATTAGAATTTAACAAAAAAACTGAGTTAATCAGGAACTCAAAATTTAAGTGTTTGGGAGGGAATGATGTGGTGGTATATGCAACTTAATGAACATGGAGAAATTTTACTATCTAGAAAAATAATTATTTAGATCTTACAGCAAGGGAAAAAAATAGCAAATTTATCCTACCAAAAATAAGCTCTTCACTGTGATAACAAAACACATTTATTACCAAAATGGGAACTTTTTTTTTTTTTTGCCTTAGGCCAGATCACTGCTAATAATGTTGACAGATGTACATTTGTAAAATAAACATATAAACATAGATATTCAAATTGTATACTGTAACTTATGCTTTGTGGGAAAAATGAAAATTTAAGTCAAAAATGTATTTTAATGTTCAGAATATTTATATATAAAAATATCATATTGGTTATGTTTCTCTGGAGTACCTTAACCAAAGAGAAGAAAAATGTGTATACCATATACTGTTTTTCCCTTTATTGTTTATATATATATATATATATATACACACACACACACATACACACACACATATATTTCAAATATATATATATTAGCTTATGTGGTTATTGAGGCTGTTAAGTCTAAGATCTGCCAGTGACTTGGGAGGTTAGATATCCAGGAACATTGATGGTATAGTTTTAGTTCAAAAGCCCGCAGGTTCAAGAACCAAGAAGAGCCGATCTTTCAATTTGAGTCTACAGACACACAGAAGCTAATGTCTCAGTTTGAAGGCCATCAGGCAAGAATAATTCTTACTCAGGGAAAGGTCAGGCTTTTTATTCTATTCAGGCCTTAAACTGATAAATACAGTTCAGCCCCATTATGGAAGGCAATATGCTTTACTCAGTCTACCAATTTAAATGCTAGTCTCATCCAAAAACACTCTCACAGAAGCACCCAAATAATGTTTGATCTACAGGCATAACCTCAGAGATATTGTGGGTTTGGAACAAAAAGCGAATATCACCACAAAGTGTGTCAAATAATTTTTTAGGCTTTCC
Source organism: Mellivora capensis (assembly GCA_004024625.1). NCBI lineage: Eukaryota > Metazoa > Chordata > Mammalia > Carnivora > Mustelidae > Mellivora > Mellivora capensis. The sequence goes on along the minus strand of PISX010014932.1, from coordinate 966 downwards.
AGTGCATATAAAAGTTAAGTTTACACTACATTGAAGCCTACTAAGTGTGCAACAGCATTATGTCTAAAAAAACAACATATATGCCTCAATTTAAAAATATTGCTAAAAAAATGCTAACCTCTATCTAAGTTTTCAGTGAGTCAGTCTTTTTGCTGGTGGAGGGTCTTACCTCCCTGTTGATGGCTACTGAGTGATCAGTGTGGAAGCTGTGGAATGTTGGCCAGGTTGTGGCAATTTCTAAAACAAGACAATGATCACATTTGCTGCATTGATTGCCCTCTCCTTTCATGAACAATTTCACTGTAGCACTGATACTGTTTGATAGCATTTTACCCATGGTAGGACCTCTTTCAAAACTGAAGTCAGTCTTCTCAAACCTGCCACTACTCTATCAACTAAAGTCATGTAATATTCTAAATCTATGTTCTCATTTCGACAATCTTCACAGCATCTTCACCAGGCGCAGATTCCATCTCAGGGAACCAACCTCTTTGCTTGTAAGAAGCCACTCCTCATCTGTTAAGGTTTGATCATGACATGGTAATAATTCAGTCACATGCCCAGGCTTCCCTTCTGATGTAATTTCTCTTGCTGTTTCTACCACATATGCAGTTACTTCCTCCACTGAAGTCTTGGATGCCTCAAACTCCTCCATGAGAGTTAGAATCAGCTTCTTCAAACTCCTGTTCATGTTGATATTTTGACCTTTCCCTATGAGTCAGAAATGTTCGTAATGGATCTAGAATGGTGAATCCTTTCCAGAAGGTTTTCAATTTACTTTGCCCAGATTCATCAGAGGAATCATTATGTATGACAGTTATAGCCTTATGAAATGGATTTCTTAAATAATAAGACTTGAAAGTTGAAATTACTCTTTGATCCATGGGCTACAGAATAGATTTTGTGTTAGCAGGCATGAAAGCAACATGAATCTCATTGTACATTTCCATCAAAGCTCTTGGGTGA